>OY978506.1:3582140-3761354 GCA_963854855.1 Nasturtium officinale
CATGATCCCGGTGGCTACCCCCAATCAATAGCTTATCACACTCCAGAAGCAGTTCAGCTCTGTATACCTCCACAATCATAACACAGCTTATCATAGACTACCACCAACAAAACGACTTTATTGTAACTCCACGATTAATGACACAACTCAGCATAGCTTTCATGGCTAACAGAAAAATAAACATAGCATTTCTACAATCTACACAACACAGCGTAGCCTTTCGGCTATCAGCACAACACAACATAGCCTTTCGACTATCAGCACAACACAACATAGCCTTTCTGCTATCAGCACAATACAATATAGTCTTTCTGCTATCAGCACAACACATCATTGTCTATACTTGTTTCAAATACTCCCAAATGGACACCACGAGACCCCACTTGGTTAGAATGAATATGCGCCTACCGGATCTCCGGAACAGCTCAGCACAATAAGATTGACGAAGCATCTCAGAGTCTAGCATGACTCGATAAGCTATGTCCAGCAAGATCGTAAGATCTCAAGTGGCTTACCGAAACAGCATCAAGAATCACACAGAAACCTGACCGGTAAACACCACACAACAATGAGATTCCACAACATGGAACCCCATCAACCAGCATTAGGACAATGTCCTAACCAGCCAAACCAAGTATAAGATCAACATAATATGAGCCCTACAGCCAAACCAAGTATAAACAATAACAGAATGCACTACATATTCAATAAAAATATCTACCTTATTATTGGATATCACTGAAAAATACTTAATTTATAATGTCAACAATAACACCAGTACAATAGCTTCAACAGCAAGAATGTGAACACAAACACCGCTAAACACCAACACATGTGACTTCAGATAAGTTGACAATGTGTCAAACCACTTGGAAATTTTGCATTTCATCTTAGCTTCAGGTTCTCAAGTTTTCCACTCAACCGCATTGCAATCTCATAAGACATTCATCTCCAGAATTTTTTCCGCTTGATCATTCAGACTCTGTAAACTAGCACCTCCAAAGGCATTGCCTTTACAACCATACTCGGCAAGATTTCACATGGGATCTCATCCATCACTTGATCATCTAAATGTAGACATTTCTTGAGCATCGACACATGGAATACTTTATGAAATACCCGCCTCACATCCAATAACTACATCTTATAAGCAATCGGCTCAACCCGCTCCAAAATACTCTCATGATCTATATAACGAGGACTCAGCTTAGTCTCAGAAATACACATGTTCGGTCTTGTCAGCATGGCCATCTTCAGATAGACTATATCCCCAACTGCAAATTCCAACTTCTTTCGATGCTTATCAGTTTAGCTTTTCTATCTTTTGTGATTCTTACATATTCAGCTTGACCATACGGGTCTCTTCTGTAGTCTCATGTACAAAATCAGACAGCAACCTCATGTCCCCATTTGAGTTCTCTACCATGGTGTCTTGTATGACTTACCATAGAGAATCTCAATAGAATAACACCGATAACAGGATGGTATTTAGTGTTTTATGCAAACTCTACTAAACTTGAGTGATCAAAATGACCACTCCTAAAAAAGCAAACAAAACCTCAACAAAACTTCCCATGAAATTATCATGCTCAATTCTCATTTCCATAATCACATAACATGATCCATGCTTAAAAGTATCTCAACACCCTTTTCTGAAACTCCAACTGCACACATTCCTCTTAAGGCATCAGCAACGAGATTATCCTTACCAAAATGATAAGCTATCTCAGATCAAAATCACCAACCAACTCCAACTACCTCTACAGCCCCAAATCCAGCTCGATTTAAGCTTCAAGAACTCAGCTTGTTCCTTAAGCTTAACAACCTAAATCACTCATGATCTTTTCCTTGGAGTACCTAGACCATATCTAGCTCGCACCACACACTTACTTCCAGCAACAACTTTGATTATACTCAATAAAAGCTCTTATCGATTCGTGAATAACTTTCCTTTTCAAGTACTTTTTTTTAGGAAATTTTCCTTTTTAGGCAATCTTCCGTTTAGAAACTCCTTAGTACACTCCTCTTAAGAAACCTATAAGTACTCTCTGCTCTTAAAATATCTAAGATATTTGGCAACACTTTCGCTTGACTCACAAGTCCGCAATCAGAACCCTTCTCTAGTTGGATTGATCTCACAACTACCGTGCAAACCATCATAGGTCTAATAAGTCATGGCGAGTCTCACTACATCCAACTTATGTCATGGATCCTGATTCCTGAAAAATAATAAATCTTTTTTTGATATAACAGCTTTACAACTTACCTCACTCCGTTAGATTTAAGCGACGAGATAACTTACAAATATTTATTCACCACCTAACATGGTGCACTACAACAATTTTTCTTACCATCTTTGATCTTTACCAAATACAACTCGTCCAGCATGCAATCCCAATCTAACCCACTTATGGTTCAGACTCCCAAAACATTCTCTGAACTGCTCCAGAATACTCTAGAACATTCAAGAACTCTCTCAAAATCTTTCAAAACCTTTCATGGCTACCTATCAGCTCTTCGTGGTATCATAAGAGGTGGATTCAGTACCACAGTAGGATAACTGCTCCAACAGTTGAGCCAAGAAACCTAGCATCACCCTTACTTGGTTTTGATCTCTTTGGTATACCACTGATTGCACTGGTGCAACATTTTCTGGTGAAGCTCCACCAACAACTCTCACATTAATACTAATACAACACATAACTCTTCTCAGATCTCCACCAACTAGTTCTTAACTCCCACTTGCTCAACTGTCTCATTCCCGTCCACATTCTCCATAGATTCTCTAACCACAGCGACATCAACTCTATTGGCTCATTTTTAACCACTAACAATTCTACCACACCAGAACCCTTGTGAGGTGGGGATCAATTGTCTAAAATCAAACTGATAATACATATATTCCAGCTCAGATCATACGATCTAGCTTGGATCAAATTATCTCTTCAGCTACATCGATTCCTTGATCACCACTTGACAATATTCCTTCCATTAAATTTTTAATTCCCTAGCCACATCCCTTGAATAAACTTCCATCACCACTACAAAAGTAACATGGTTTCTACCAGTCTTTTCAACACATCTTAGTCCTTGATCGCGACATCGATCAAAAAAATTTTGCATCAGCAAAACTAGTATAACTACATATATCAAATCAACAGCAAGATCTACAACTTTATCAATCAGCAATGTCTATAATGCTCCTACAACTAGATAACCAATGAGGTCCTACCACACTCATAAAACAAGACCCATCATCAAGAATCTACAACACAGCAAAATCCACAGCAAGGATGTACGACACTGCAATGTCAATCTACTGCTACAAATTTCAATATCCAGAACAGCACTTCCTAGAAAAATAATAACTCTTTGTGATGCATCCGGAGTCAATACCCTAGTCGATAACTGCTCCAACAGCTAGGTCAGCAATCCTACCACATCTTCTAATTGATTCGGATATGCCCCTGCAGAGTTACTCCCTTATATGGCACAGCAGTGCCTGCCACAAGAAAAAGTTCTAATCATCAGCTATAGGGCTTACTCACACCTGTCCCAGAGTCACACTCTGCACCACACTGATTGTGACAATCCAGCTTCCACTCTGGTAATCTGCTTATTTTGCCAGCTCTGCCAACAACGCCACCCTTGAGGGAGTGTAACAACAACTCTTCATAGATTAATCATTTACAAATCAGCAAACTACTAAACTTTTCAACAAACAGTTAGACTAAAACGGAAAGGGTCTTACTGTGGAACATTTTTACCGGCTGGAAAGGATGACATACCCGAAAACCCCACAACAAAAGAGAAAAATGCTATACGACTAGCAACAATCAAACGATACTCGATTCACCACATACAACCAATACATCACAACAGAAAATCTAATAGTCCTAGAAACAACTCCGCTCTGATACCAAATTGAAATACCCCAACCTATTTTCGATAATAATATTCCCATAAATATTAATATCGTCTAGGACAGACAGAATTAAACAATTCTCAAAACCACATTAGATTAATTAACTCATTCAACTCACAAAAACATATTAACATAATTTTCAACTAACAACCTACAAGTTCATGATAAAATCATCACCATAAATTAATAAAAGCAAAAAATAAATAAACAATAACCCCGGTATATCATCTCATTTCCGCAGCCTTGGTCCCATGAGTTCCATTAAGCTAAAATTTACTGCATCATTACGAAAAGATGCATCAGTATTTAATAAATAATGAGTGAGGCGATTAATTCGTCTCACAGCTATACACACAGGCCAACAAATAATTTATAAGCATAATACACATGCTTACAGAATACAACAACCAACAATGCAACAATTTCATCAATCAATTAATTATCAGAAAATAATTAATTAGTTAAAATCAGCAAAAATAAATATTCAAAAATAACATCGTATATTAAATTTCAACACCTTCATAAATTTATTTCAACATAAATAATTCTAAGAAATTTTGGCAATTTAATTTACAAAAAATTACTTCAGCCCAAACATCAAATCAACAAAACCAATAAACCACTAAATCCACATATAGCACATAAACTCAAACAAATATCTATTATATTATAAACTATTCGTAAAAACCCAGATAAGCCACGGTACTGCACTCACCTTAGCCTTTTCGAGGTGTCATGACAACATAACTGGCAAAACTCACAAGATCTAGACTCCCTGGAACTTTTAGGGTTTCCTAAAGGTCATAGCAACACAATAAATACCTCTCTTTCTAACTCTTCAACCAATTACATCAACAAAACAACATTATACTTAAACCAGAAATATCTGAAAAACAACAGAAACGATTAGCCTCTAAGAAGGGACCACGAATCGAAATCTAACCGTTCATTTCTTAATCTCACTGTTGAATGTCAAGTTCTATATGTTATGAATCTATCCCCAAAGTTTCAAGATGATCCAACCACAAATAAACTCGCGATCTCTCTTTGAATCCACGTTAGTCCAAATTGTGTCTGAAACATAACATTTCACTAAAACGCAAATAACTTCTTTTACAATACTAACTCAAATCTAAATCCGCAAAGTGCCACATCTACTTCAAAAGCTTAGTTACAACTCCATAAATTTTCGTTACCTTTGAAAACGATTTACTTAGTCGAATCCCTTTTCTATCACGACTTAGTATTTCTGTCTGCATCTCCAAATACTTAGCATTCTCCTCTTTCACAAACAACAACGCTCAATCTCTCTTTTCTAACTAGGTGGCCACGAAATATTTTGGGAAAATGAAGGGTTTCAGCACTTAACTTAGTCTAGGTTTTTGTTTTCCCAAAATTGTAAAAAAAGACCCTCAACTTTCTGATATTTTCAAATCTTTCATGTAATTGCTGATCTTATCAAACTAACCCATATTATTTTATGATCCAACATCAACAACCATATAAACTCTTCGATTCTCCATTTTAACACCTCATATTTGTATTTAATTTAAATAAGATCCATAAAACTCAGCTCGTTATTCCAATAAAATAAATTATTTCCGTTTCTGAGACACGGATGTTACAAAAGCTCTAGACGTATTCATATAATGCATAACCTCAGTTTGGAAACTCAGAAAATCCATCATTGGACCCTATACTCTTTTGAAAGCATCAAGCACTTTCGAATCTTGCTTAAATCTTAAAACAACTCGCTTATTATGGAATTAATTTGGACTTTAGTCTCTTACTATGATTTGTAGATACTTGTCCATGGTTTTAAAAGTGTCACTTGGGTTGTCTTTTAACCATTTTCACCACCTTTGTTAACCCGAGTGGGCATCTTCATCTTTAAGATGGTAGCCGCACCCTTACACTAACCATTTCTTTCAAACCTTCCATTTCTTTGTGTGATTGAGGTCTTTTTCATGCTTTGTGTACAAAATCTTTAGCGAAGGTGATCGACAATACCTCTTCCACTAAATTAAGGACTTAACTTTGGTTTAGGATTGGTTAGTGATCATTAGATACTGGTGTGGTAGAAAGGACCAAAAGAATAACAAGAACCGGAAAGTCTTTGTGGTTAAGAAAAGGAAAAGCTCAAAGAAAAATTAAGTCAAGAAATAAAATTAGTGTATCTTCTCTAAGTGTGTAAAGAAAAGTAAATCCTAAGTTAGAGAGGGCACAAAAAAGGAATAAGAGCTCAAGGAAAAGGAAATATCTAGTTAGCATTAAAAACAAAAGAAGAAAGAATCGGTTTTAGTTTGTGGATTGAATGGTTTTGTAGTTTTAAATTTTAACATGAGGTTTGGATGATCATTAGCTTGAGGGAATATTCGACAAGTAGGCTAAATGTGAGAACGGGTGGAGATAGTGGGAGAGGTTTTGTACTAACATTTGGTCACATTCTAAAATTCTTTTGTAACTTGATTTGCATCACATCATATTTTTGAGAGGAACCTTCACATCATTTAGCTTCCTTTTCCCATATTGACCATTTTCCACATAGCCAAATGGATTAGATTGATTTCCCATTAGCAAGACCACGCATAAAAATTAATGAATGTGAAGAGGTGTTTCATTTGTGATTGCATATTAATTTTTGTTAGGGGTAATGAGGTTGCGGTTAGGCATGATTATGGTGAAGTACGTGTAGAATAAATGTCTGATTTTGCATTATTTAGCTGACTTCGAGGACCTCACGTTGCATCCATCTTTGAACTTAAAGGCTTTGAATCCCCGCCCCTGTCTTAACTTCTTTTATTTGTCTTTTGATGTTTGCTTGCAGAAAAGCAAAAGACTAGTTTGGGGAGTTTATGTTCTTATATTTTACATTGCACTCCATATAATTTTTACTTTCTTTTTCTCCATCTTTTCATTTATTCACTTAGTAAGTTGCATTTGTAACTCATTTGTACTTATCTTGCCTTTGAGTTCACAGTCGAATCCATGCTTCTTGCATAAGCAATGAATCTATTTTAGGTATTCTTGGAGGTTTTGGACTCATGGAAATGAATCAAGAGCAGATCAAATGCCAAGGGAGTTGACAAATGGAAGACCACATCATCCATCAGTCAGACCAACTGTCCAGAAGCCACCGATGGAACCCATTGGCCACTTCCACCCATCCAAGATCACCATCGACAGAGACCAACTGGTGACTCCCATGGACTATCTCCAATGATAAAACACCACCGGTGGAGCTTGAGGAATTTGACCTGGAGATCCCACCGGCCAATGCCATCGATCAAGGCTGATGGAGGACAGCTTCCATCTTTAGCAAGGTTGTTTGAGGCGACTCACAAGAAGAAGAACAGTGTAGCGTTTGTTAATCCTGATAAGATAGGATCGCCAACAATGTCAATGAAAGAGTTTTCCAGCATTAAACTCAACTGACTCAGCAGTCCACAGATGTGACTCCGGTAGATATTACTATGGCGGAGATCGACAAGATCTTTGAGGAGGTAATTTTTTAAATTTAATGTTTTAATAAAGTGTTATATATGGTTTAATAATGTTTTTTGAATTTAACTTTCAGGTTGCTCCAAGGAAGAAGGGCTGGGTTCACAATGGTCTGACTACCTCTCCTCCTTATAGTCAGAGACCACATGAAGATCCAGTTCATCTCCAGACGAGTTAGAAGCAGCCAATGCTGAGATTGCTTCTCTACAAGTTTCCGAGCAGGCCACTGGGGAAAAGTTTGACACCTTGGCCAGCTTGTTCGACGTGCTTTGATATTCTTAAATTTTACAGTGCATTCCATATAATTTTTACTATCTTTTTCTCCATCTTTTCATTACTTCAGTTAGTAAGTTGCATTTATAACTCATTTGTACTTATTCTTGCCTTTGAGTTCATTTATTCATATCCATGCATTTTGCTTAAGCATTGAGTCCCTATTAGGTAATCTCTGAGGTTTTGGACTCATGAAAATGAAAAAGCCTAAAGGAAATGGCAACATGAAGATCACAACATCCATCGGTAAGACACACTGGCCAGAAGCCATTGATCAAGGCCCACCGACGGATCCCACCAGCCAATGCCATCGGTCATAGCCCATCGATGGACCGGTCCTGAAGCTTCAAATTTCACTAAACCGATGTTTAACCAGATCATATTTTGAATGTTAACAAAGTCTCTTTTCTCACTATAAATATCTCGCCACCCTAACTTCAGGGCTTTTTCTTTTGTTAAACTTTGTTCTTAGCCACTTAAGTATTATCTAAAGTTTTGTATTGAGGATATTTCAATTTCTAAGGTTACAAATTTGTTTTTATACTCTTTGATTCTATTCTATTACTACTTATGATTATGCAAAGATCAATCCATTTACTTTGTGTTTTCATGGCTATTAGTGAGTATTCGCTTAGGAGTTTTGGGATGTTAAATCTAGGTTGATTAGTCATAGATTAGTGTAGTTTCTGCTTGTAATCATCAGATACATGCTTTTTAGGTTGAATATAATGCTAGATTAGCAAGAGATTGTTTGGTTTAGTTCTTAAGCATTTCTCACACTCACAAGGTGTTTGATGAAATGCTTGATCCAAACCTTTCTACCTATTTTCAATCCTACCCAATGAGAGTTTATGTTTAGGATGTCTAGAGGTTAAGAAGACATATTATTAATGGTTGCTAATAAATTGATTATTAACGAGAGTTATGAATATTTAAAGTGAATTCTAAAGTAATTAGTACCAAGAGATTGGATTAGTTAAGTTTAGTGTCTTGAAACTATTGGATTAGCTATAAGACATAGATTAAGACTCCACAAGCTTAGTACTAGAACATCCATAACATTCCCAAGGTTGCTTCTTTGTTAATTTGATTTCAAAAACCATTTTAGTTACTTTCCAGCTTAATTTACATTCTTAAACTTTTGTTTACAAAAGCAAAAAAAAACATATTTATTAGATTAAGACATGATTTTTACTCTTAATGTGTTAAAGCTTGATTCCAGGTTTGATTGATTTTCATTAATGTTGCAACGCATTTGGGGTTATTGATAACCCTGGATTTGCAAAAACCTTAATATCAACATTTTATATATCAATTAACATAAGATTTTTCTTTAAAAATTGTTTCTATTTTTCTAACCAATTAAATAAAATATTTTGTATGATGAGTTTTCAAATAAAACATATTTTATTCGTAAATTTACCATAACTATTCTGATATATTTTACTACTAATATATCTTGGATGTATGCAAGTAACAATTGGTTCAAGTTGTATGATATCCTAAATTATAAGAAGTTAAGATATTACAACGAATTTGTATGGGCTTAGATACTAAAATGTAATTTTAGGATTTAAAAATTAAGGATAATGTTTTTAATTTAAAATATGAATTTACTGTATACGATTTAGAGATTAGTGTTTAGGTGTATCATTGTAAAATAGTATCTAATAGTAGACTATTTATCTTAAATTTGATCATTGAGTCTACATGCATGGGCTACAAACTATATGTATACGTTGGGTCGGGAAAAAGAAAGATAGTTAAACCAATTTACCTTGAAAAGATAAATCCATCTTTTTTTCTTTTAAAACATGTGGATTTATATTATATTTATTTTGGGTTTTCATGATTTTCAAAAACTTTCATAAATGATTGATATAACACTCATTGGCTTAATTTGTACCCAAATTATACTTGAATTAAAAAAGCAATACTTACCTACAAGATATTAAGATTCTTACAAATCAAGGTTACCAAATAACCAGATGCGTTGAATCATATATGGGAATCAATCCAATTTGAAATAAAGTCTTAACACTCTAAGAGTGAAAATCATTTTTTAATCTAAATAAATATATTTTTGGTTTTTGTAAACAAAGTTTGGAAATGTAAACAAAGCGGGGAAATAACTAGAACGGTTTTAAAATCATATGAGCAAAGAAAGATTCTTGGAAATGTTATAGATGATCTAGACTAAACAATACTAAGCTAGTGGAGTTTTAATCTACTTCTTAGGGTAATTTAATTGTTCCAAGACAATAAACTTGACTAATCCTGATGCATCCCAGGATGTAGAGCTCTACGGACAGTCCATTCGGGACCAGGGGTGGACAGCCGAAGACCGACAAGGTACAAATGGTATGGTCAAGACGGCTCAAGGGTTGCGGTTTGGGTCACGCATGCGGTCAGGTTCCTTGGTAGGAGAACACCGATGCGGTCAGGATCTCTCAGCGAGAGCGATAAGCGGTAAATGATCTTTGATGCGCAAACGCCAATGTGGTTCAAGATTCTCGACACTTTAACATCGGAGGCAGTACGATCGAGGGATGCGGGAAAATGATGATGCGGTTAGGAAGTAGCGATGACAGAATGAACAGTAATAGCAATGGAGAGACTGATAAGCGGTAAGACAATATGGATGGGGTTAGGCGGTAAGGACGATGGAAACGGGGTTAAGCGGTAAGGAGAACAACGATGATGCGAACAAGCGGTAAAGGAAATGAGCAATGTTAGGAGCAAGCGGTAAGGGAATGAGCAATGGTAAGAACAAGCAGTAAGGAAATATGCGATGGTAAGAATGATGGATTGATAGCCGACCACACGGTGGTTGAACGACATCGTGATATGACTGGATCAGAATCCAAGCGGAGCTTTAAGGAGTTTTGGTTAATCTAAAGTGAGACTCAAGAGAAAAAGCATTTTTGGCTAAGTTGTTTATTCAAGTCTTCCCTTTTTAGGCCGAGGTTTACAAGGTTTAAATAGGTGGGATATTAGGGTGTCCCAACCCTTACAAAGAACCAGCGTGTCCTTGGGCATTTACATGCCCTCGTAAAAATGGTAAACAATGTCCTTAAGTGAAAAAGGTAAACTGAGGAAAGGATAGGGATTAGGTTCGAGCGGCAGTACATGAACCATGAATTAGTAAGTAAGGTGACCAATTCGAGTCCAATGCGTCCGGGTCATAAGCGTCATTAAAAACCTTGTTGGGAAAACTACTTGGGGATAAAAACTAATCAATGAAAAAAGAGTACTTAGGCCAAGAAGTCTTTAGAGGTACGTTTTCACCGGGTTAGGGTGAAAATGCTAAGGATTTGCTCCCTTGTCTTCTCTTCACGTGCGGATCCAGTCCATGCATTCTTCCTAAGTCCTTGATGATAACAAGGTTGAACTTCATCTGATATCTCTTGGACTGGATGTGGTCTATGGCGGATACTGGTACGAGGGGCAAGGGACCTTTGCTACCAGAATGGTCTGGGTCGGTCTCATCCATGGAGTCTTCTTCAGGTTTGAAGAAGGCTTGGGCCTCATCATGCCCTCCCTCTTGAGGATGTTTTGTCCTCAAAACTTGGTCTCCTGCATCAAACCGGTACAAGTCAGCAATGTTGAAGGTAGTAGACATGTTTCCCTTAACTAGGATGTCAATCCGGTAGGCATTGTTGATGAGGCACTCCAACATTTGGAAAGGTCCATTTCAGCGAGGTTGTAGTTTGGTTTAGTGCTGCTTGGCAAAGCGTTCCAGACGCATGTGAAGCCAAACCCAGTCACCTGATTGTAACACTATAGGTTGTCATCCACGTTCTGCCTTCCTTTTATATTGTCTGGTTTTCTTCAGGATATTGTTGCGGACCCATTCATTAAGTTTCTTGATATATTCTACCTTTGTGACTCCATTCTGGTCCTCAATCTGGTCCGGAGGCACTGAGATCATGTCTAGGGGCATGAGGGGTTGAATCCATAGCAAATCTCGAAGGGAGAGAGAGGCCGGTAGTGGAATGGGCGGCCTGGTTGTAAGCAAACTCGACATAGGGCAAGCTCTGAAGCCACTTGGCTCGTTTGGAATCAACGACAGTTCTGAGAAACGCTCCCACCATACTGTTGACCACATCTGTTTGGCCATCGGTCTAGGAATGCGCATCCATGGAGAACAGGACCTTGGTTCCCATGCGTCTCAAAATGATTCTCTAGAAATGTCCAAGGAACTTGGGATCTCTGTCGGAGATGATGGTTTGGGAAATGTCATGCAGCTTGACCACGTCCGGGAAGAATATATCAGCTATGGCTGTGGCATCCCAAGTCTTGGAACAGGGCACAAAATGGGCCATCTTGGAAAAGCGATCAACCACAACCATGACAGAGTCCTTCCATTCAATAGGAGGGTGTCCCAAAATGAAATCCATGGATAGGTCCCCCCATGGGGTCATTGGGATTGGCAGTGGCAAGTATAGGCCATGAGGGTGTGCATTGGCCCATGCATGCCGGCAGGTCAAACATCAGGAGCAGAAAGTCTCCACCATGCTTCTCATCCTTTGCCAGTAGAAATGGCTCTTCAACATATCGAGTGTCTTGTGGGATCCAAAGTGACCCATCAATCCGATACTATGAGCTTCGTGGATGGGGAGTTCTCAGACGAAGCCTTCCGCGATGCAGAGCCTTCTTTCCTTGAAGAGGAAACCTTCATGGAGGTAGAAGTCCTTAAAGGGACCTCTGGAATGATCAGAATAGGGTGCCTTCAGTCTAGGATCATCCTGGTATTGCTCTTTCAAGTGGACAAAGCCAAGACCTTGGCCTCCATAATTGTAATCAGGGCATGCCTTCTGGACAAGGCGTCGGCCACGACGTTATCTTTCCTTTTCTTATACTTGATGACATAAGGAAATATTTTAATGTACTCTAGCCACTTTGTATGACATCTTATTAAGTTGGTTTGGCCCCGAAGATGCTTCAAGGTCTCATGGTCCGAATGGAACACACATTTCTTACAAATAAGGTAGTGTTGCCAGGTCTCCAACGCCCTGACCAGGGCATAAAGCTCTTTGTCATAGGTGCGATACTTGAGGGTGGCTCCGCTGAGTTTTTCACTAAGGTATGCAATGGGGCATCCACCTTGTGTCAGAACGGCTCCTATGCCTATCCTGGAAGTGGCACACTCTATCTCAAAAGTTTTGCCAAAGTCTGGTACGGCCAGTAAGGGGGCTAGGGGTAAGCCGGTCCTTCAGATCTTGGAAGGCCTTCTCTTGTTGCTCATTCCAGACAAAACCAGTGGATTTCTTGACTAAGACCATCAGGGGAGGAGTCAGGGAAATGAAGTCTCGAACAAAAAGGCGGTAGAAGCTAGCTAAGCCATGGAAGCACTGTACTTGGCTGACATTGGTTGGGGTTGGCTAGTCCTGGATGCCCTTGATCTTATCTAGGTCTACCTTCAACCCTTGGGCGCTTATAACAAACCCCAGAAAAACCAACTCTTTAGCACCAAACACGCACTTCTTCATCACACGGGCATGATGAGCCATTCATACAGCCTCTGTTTGGTCTTGAAGGCTGTCTTCCACTCCTCACCTTCTATCATCTAGACTTGATGATATCTCCGCTTCAAGTCAACATTTGAGTAGATAGATGCCCTACTCAACTCATCCAACATATCATCCAAACGGGAAATGGTATGTCGGTACTTAACCATGATGTTGTTGATGGGACGGCAGTCTACGAACATCCACCAGCTTACATCCATCTTTGGGACTAAAAGGACAGGAAAGGCACATGGACTGAGGCTCTCTCAAACGTATCCTTTAGCCATAAAATCAGCAACTTGTCACTCAAGCTCCTTGGCTTCTTTGGGGTAGACACGGTAGGTGGGACGGTTCGGAAGGGAGGCCCCTGGGTGTTGAAAAAACAAGTTGAGAGATTGGAGATAGCTAGAGAGATTGGCGTGAATAATTGTTGAATTAAAGAGTTTAGTATGGAAGTATATGTTTTGAGAATGGATAATAAGAATGATGAGTATAATGGCGAAATAAGAGGTAGAGAGAATGTTAAACTTTTAATCCTCTTATTCACAACTCTTTCTTTACATTAAGTTTACATAGATATTTATAGAGAAGAGGTTACAAACAACAAGAGAAGAAGGAAGAAGAAGCGTGAAGGATAAAGGAGAGAAGAAAGAAATTGGCGCCAAGAGGAGAGAAGGGAGCAGCTCACTGTTTGCCTCCTGTTCATGCTGCGCCCATACCCTGCTGCTGACACCTCCATGCTTGTGTCCATGCCCCTCTCTGGCGCCCCATGCTCTCCTTTGCTTCCTCTTTTCCACTTAGTTAGTCTTCTAGTTAGTATGTAACAGCTTCCATTCTTCTAGTTACATCCTAACCAAGACTTCTTCTAGTTCCTTGTGAACTAGATTTCCTTTCCCTCTTCCTCTTGTGTTTGAATTCTTCTATCATAGAGATCACATATTTCAACACTCCCCCTCAAGATTGGTCGGTGGATGTCCTTAAGACCAATCTTGCCATGTATGTGATCCTCATTGATAGAAGATGATGCCATGATGAGGATATCTGCTAGCTGATCCTTGCTTGCTCAAAAGATGGTTTTGATGACTCCTAACCTCAATGAGACCTAAGATTCTGAATCCCATGGCCTTTACTCTTCCTTGCGGATTAGGCTTTGTTTTCGCTAAGCTTCACTCGGATCATGTCTCCTCGGGCTTCTTGTCTCAAACTTAATCTTGACTTCAAGTTCCTCGGATGACATCTTCTAGCTCACGGAATACTCACATTGTCATTGGCTTCCTCTTGATGACTCTTGGGAGTATACTCTATCCGTTAGACGCCACTTCCCGCTGCTTCTCGGATCACCACACCTAATAAGGTCTGAAAGGTGGTTTCTCCTTCGGTTTTTCTTACAACATCATCCATAGCTACTCGTATGTGTCTCCCGGCTTTCTCTCGCCATCGTCTCCTCATACGGTGCTTGGAGTGCCTTGTTGCCTTGTTTACCGTTCCACAACTTCCTAGGTGAACGCCTCTTGGTCTGAACTTCACTCTCCATCTATCAAGATCAATCTTGGCTTTAACCCTTCATAGATTTGATCTTGATTCTTCAAAGAGCCATCCGCTCTAAGCCACTTATCATAAGACTCTCCCGGCTTCCTCTCGGAATGCCGCACCTATCCATGGTACAATGTGATAGTCCTCTTCTTCTTGGACCATCACCTAACTTGGTGCTTCAACGGTCTTTTTCAACACTCCCCCTCAAGCTTGGTTCGAGTATGGGAAGAACCAAACTTGACAAGGAAGACCGTTGCATAATTTGGAGCTCACCGCTTTTTCAACACTTCCCTTCAAGACTAGCCCGTTGCCAAGGGACCACTCTTGCAAAGGAAAGAGCACTAAGCTTGATTATGCCAATGATGCCGCCTCCTCTTGGACTATCTATCCTACTTGCCAATTAGGACAAGGTTTCGTCTGCTAGCCATTTTGGATTAGGCCGCAAAGGACATCATCTACCTCCACATAACACCACCATGAATAGCTTGCTTGAGCCTATACACACTTCTTCTTGTAGATTCCTCCGCTTGGATCGCCACATGGTTGAGTATGATCACCACTCTCTCAAGACCTCCTGGATCAAGTGATTCGGCCTCAAGAGAGGATGAAGACCATGTGGAAGAATATGACCCTCCATAAGCACCATTTAATCAATATCTTGGAGCAACTACTTCTTGGACCATATGAATCTTCCGCTTGTTGAAAGATTCACCAATGAAAGATAGCATTAGCCTATGAGATTGGTTTTGGAAGTCATGAACTTCTTGGAAATGAGTCTTGCAGAGTTTGATTTGCATGTTACTGAGGCTGAGAATTCGCCAAGTGCTTCACTGAGTTGCTGTTGCTCTTCTTCTTCTCAGAGCAACAATCGCTCTTAACCTCTTCCTCTGAGGTTTCACCTCTTTCAGCAGCCTTACTCTTCTCCTCCTTAATGCTTGAAGTTACAAGTGAACGTGAGTTTCCAATCACCATAACTGGAATCAAACTCTCAAGAATCACAACACAACCAACCCCTTCCAAAAACATTGCTTACTATCTCTTCACCGCTTCTTTTATCACTTTTCCACAATTGATTTTCCTCTTATCAACTGTGTCTCTTTGATCAAAAATTATTGACCACTTCCTTTTCTTTGTAGGAAACATCTCAGCCTTGTGTTTCATCTCTGTTTCATGAAAGTCTTCTACGTGAACTCCTCTTGTCACGTCTCTTCCGCAAGTCTCTTCTGGGTTAAAGATGTGAACTCCTCTTGTCACTTCTCTTCCGCAAGTCTCTTCCGGGATGCAACCTTCTTTAGCTTCCTCTCTTTAAGGTAAGCTTCTCCTTTTCTCCAAGTTTTACTATGAGCTGTCTCATATTTTTCTTGAAGTCTTATTTGAACTAGATTCACACTTTCTTTGACTGTTTTTTGTACAGCCGGTTTAATGCTTCCTCTTCTTCCTTGCTGGATGTCTTCATTTGATCACCAGCCACTTTACTTCCTGTTCAATGATTTGTTTTCACTTGGAGCTTGCTTGGATCACCATTTAAGGTCACCCCCAGCCTTCTCCTCTTCTAAACCATCACGCCAAAAACATTCTTCATCTCCTTGATGCCTTATTTCCCACGCTATACATGTCAAAAAAACCATCACACCATGACAAGCTTCTTCACGGATGAATGATTCTAAAAATCCTCTGGATCTTGTTTCCAAAGAGGATCACCGAGGGATTGATGTTGATACAACCCCTTTTCAAAGTTTTGTATGTGGATCTAGACTCCACACAAGAAACAAAGGAAAGGATCTACTCTCTCTAATGAGCTACAAATGAAACTGAGCTCCCCAAGAAAAGAAGCCAAGGAGAGCCCAACGAAATCTCCCTAAATTTGTCATCATTTTCTAGTAACAATACTCACTTCTAGTTCTTTCACAACTTGAAATCTAACCGATTTCAAGGATATTAATCTCAGAGTGAATAGAACTTAGAAGAGTGTATTGGAATAGATTAGAAGCGCAGAGAAGAGAGAATCATATGAGGTTATTAAGCCTTTTAAGCCTTAACCTGCTCTGATACCATGTTGAAAAAACAAGTTGAGAGATTGGAGATAGCTAGAGAGATTGGCGTGAATAATTGTTGAATTAAAGAGTTTAGTATGGAAGTATATGTTTTGAGAATGGATAATAAGAATGATGAGTATAATGGCGAAATAAGAGGTAGAGAGAATGTTAAACTTTTAATCCTCTTATTCACAACTCTTTCTTTACATTAAGTTTACATAGATATTTATAGAGAAGAGGTTACAAACAACAAGAGAAGAAGGAAGAAGAAGCGTGAAGGATAAAGGAGAGAAGAAAGAAATTGGCGCCAAGAGGAGAGAAGGGAGCAGCTCACTGTTTGCCTCCTGTTCATGCTGCGCCCATACCCTGCTGCTGACACCTCCATGCTTGTGTCCATGCCCCTCTCTGGCGCCCCATGCTCTCCTTTGCTTCCTCTTTTCCACTTAGTTAGTCTTCTAGTTAGTATGTAACAGCTTCCATTCTTCTAGTTACATCCTAACCAAGACTTCTTCTAGTTCCTTGTGAACTAGATTTCCTTTCCCTCTTCCTCTTGTGTTTGAATTCTTCTATCATAGAGATCACATATTTCAACACTGGGATGAAGTCTATGTGATGTTCTATGCCTCTTAGTGGGGGCCATACATTTGGGATATCTTCTGGAAATACTGAAACAAACTTCTGCGTGACTAATACGCTCCCGGAACGCTAGCTCCACGGTCAGGCCAGTCGGACAGATACCGGGGGGTCGTAATGGGATGTACGGGAACCGGTACAGTCTCTCAGCTGTGGGACGTGAGACGCGGTAAGGGTTCTTCGGTGGTGTGGCTTGATGCCGGTACGGTACCACGGTATGGTAAAGTTTGTACAAGTTTCAGCGGAAGTAGGGTGATGAGATGATGGGCTGGGGAATGATAACGACGATGATGGTGATGAGAGGCGATTGAGGGTAGAGAGATGGGACAAAGTGGAAGATGGAAAAGATGGAAAGATAACAATGGATCGAAAGCTGGCCACACGGTGTTTGGACAACTCCGTGATACGACTGATGGGAGTCCGAACCGAGCTTCAAGGATAACAATTTTTAAACTACTTGAGATTCGAGAGCAAGCTTTAAAGCCAAATGCGTTTATTCAAATCTGCCTTTTAATGTTGAGGTCACATACCTTTATATAGGCGGGATCATTAGGGCATCCAACCCTTACAAAGGACCAGCGTGTCCTTGGGTGTTTTACATACCCGTTAATCAGTAACTCAAGTCTTTAAGTAAAATGGTAAAAACATGAAAAGAGGAAGGGATAGAGATTAGGGCCGAGTGACAACCACACAAACCATGGATTAGCAAGGTGATGATCGGCTTGGTCCCAATGCATCCGGGTCGTGAACCTCATTAAAAACCTTGTTGGGAAAACCACTTAGGGATAAAACCCAATCAAGGGAAAAAGAGTGTTCCTTTCCCAAACGTCTTTAGTGGGGCGTTTTCACCGTATCAAGATGAAAACGCTAAGGACTTGGTCCTTGACGCTTGTCGATGTTGCCAGCTTGGGTTGATGCCATTCGCCTTTCTCCAGGCCTTGGGCGATCACTAGATTCACCCTGGTTTGGTATGGCCGTGAGTGCTCGCGGTCAATGACCAATACCGCCATGTTGGGTAATGACCCTTGGCTCCCATCCGTATCTGTCTCGGCATCGTCTGACTGGCTATCCTTGGGATTGGATGTGGCTTGGGCCTCATCATGCCCTCCTTCTTGAGGATGTTTTGTCCTCAAAACTTTATCTCCTGCATCAAAACGGGACAAATCAGCAATATTGAAAGTGGTGGACATGTTGCCTTTACCGGGAATGTCGATCCGGTATGCATTATTGTTAATGCGTTCTAGCACTTGGAAGGGACCATATCCTCGAGGTTGTAGCTTTGTCTGTTGGGGTTTGTTAAATCGTTCAGTTCGGGTGTGTAGCCAAACGCATTCCCCAGGTTGTAGTATCATAGGTTGCCTCCCTCGGTCCGCCTTTTGCTTGTACTGCCCCATCTTCTTAAGGATTCGGTTGCGGACTCTTTCGTGGAGCTTGCAGACATACTCGGCCTTGTTAACCCCATTTTGATATTCCATTCGCTCAGGGGGCAATGGAACAATGTTCAGCGGTGTAAGCGGGTTGAATTCGTAGCATGTTTCAAATGGGGAGAGGCCGGTGGTTGAGTGAGTCGCCTGGTTGTAGGCAAATTCCACATATGGTAGGCTTTGGAGCCAGTTGGCTTTGTTGGAATTGACTGCTGACCTGAGCAAAGCTCCCAAGGTCCGATTAACGACTTTGATCTGTCCATCTGTTTGAGGGTGGGCTGCCGTGGAGAAAAGAAGTTTGGTTCCCATGCGCTTCCACAGGGTTCTCCAGAAATGGCTGAGGAACTTTGGATCACGGTCGGAGACAATAGTTTGAGGTAGGCCATGTAGTTTTACGACGTCTTGGAAGAAAAGGTCGGCAATGGCCGTAGCATCCCATGCCTTGGAACATGGCATGAAGTGAGCCATCTTGGAGAATCGATCGACCACTACCATTACAAAGTCTTTACGTTCGATTGGAGGCAATCCTAAGAGAAAATCCATGGACAGGTCGACCCAAGGAGAGGTTGGGATAGGCAGGGGCATGTATAGGCCGTACGGGTGGGACTTGGTCTTGGCGCGCTTGTAGGTTAAACATCTTGCACAGAAAATATCGACCATACTCCTCATTCTAGGCCAGTAGAAATGACTCCTCAGCATATCCAAGGTCTTGTCTGCTCCAAACTGTCCCATCAAACTGCCACTATGGGCTTCTTGAATGAGAAGTTCCCGGATAGATCCCTCTGGGATGCACAACTGCTTGCCTTTAAAAAGGAATCGATCGTGGATGTGGGAATCCTTGAAAGAATCTTTGCCATATTTGGCATAGGGAACCTTTAGGCCGGGATCATCTTGGTACCGGTCTTTCAGATGGGAGAAACCAAGGACCTTGGCCTCGATAGTAGTGATGAGGGCGTGTCGACAGGAAAGGGCATCGGCCACCATATTTTCTTTTCCCTTCTTATACTTGATGATATAGGGAAACATCTCGATGAACTCGAGCCATTTGGCGTGTCGCTTCTTCAGGTTGGTTTGCCCCCGGAGGTGTTTCAAGGTTTCATGATCCGAGTGGATCACGTATTCCTTAGAGAGGAGGTAATGTTGCCAAGTCTCAAGGGCCCGGACCAACGCATAGAGTTCCTTGTCATAAGTGGGATAGTTGAGTGTGGCCCCACTGAGCTTCTCACTGAAGTAGGCAACAGGCCGTCCTCCTTGTGTTAGCACAGCCCCAATACCAATGCCGGATGCATCACATTCTATCTCGAAGGTCTTGTTGAAGTCGGGCAAGGCCAGCGGTGGTGCTTGCGTGAGTCGGTCCTTGAGCTCTTAGAAGGCCTTCTCTTGGGGTAATTCCCATGTAAACCCGGAAGACTTCTTGACTAAGGCCATTAGGGGGGCGGCAATAGAGCTGAAGTCCCGAACGAATTGCCGGTAGAAGCTGGCCAAGCCATGGAAACTTTGGACTTGGCTGATATTGGTAGGGGTTGGCCATTCCTGGATGGACTGGATCTTTTCTTTGTCAACCTTCAGACCCAGGCCACTGAGGACGAAGCCCAAGAAGATAAGTTCTCGAGCACCGAAGGTGCATTTGGCCATGTTGGCATAAAGCTCTTCTTGCTGAAGGGTTTGTAGGACTGTATCTAGGTGGGACGCATGCTCGGTTAGGCTCTTGCTGTAGATGAGGACGTCGTCGAAGTAGACGACCATGAACTTGTTGAGGAACACTCAGAGAGTGTGATTCATTAATCGCATGAAGGTGGAAGGGGCGTTGGAAAGGCCGAACGGCATGACAAGCCACTCGTACAGTCCTTGCTTAGTCTTGAAAGCAGTCTTCCATTCGTCACCTTCTCTCATTCGGACTTGATGGTAGCCGCTCTTTAGGTCGATTTTGGAGAAAATGGACGCGCCACTAAACTCGTCCAACATATCATCCAAGTGGGGAATTGGGTGCCGGTACTTGACTGTAATGTTGTTGATGGGTCGGCAGTCCACACAAATCCTCCAGCTACCATCCTTCTTAGGAAGCAAGAGGACTGGCACGGCACATGGACTGAGGCTTTCCCGGACGTATCCCTTGGACAAGAGGTCAGAAACCTGCCATTCCAGTTCTTTGTCCTCCTCCGGGTTGACGCGGTAAGCGGGACAGTTGGGCAAGGAGGCTCCAGGAATGAAATCGATCTGGTGTTCAATGTCTCGGAGGGGTGGCAGTCCGTGCGGGATCTCTTCAGGGAAGACGGATGAGTACTTCCGAAGGATCCTTTGGAGCTCATCCGGGATTGGTTCTTCCCTGGTACCTGCAGTTAACACATCTTTGTAAAGCATTAGCACAACTCGGCAATCATTGCCGATGGTCTTACAAGTGCCCCTAATAGATATAAGGAAGTTAGGTCGGGAAGAGGTGCTTTTAGACAAGCGAGATTGGAGTTCATGCACTTGAGCAGGTGATAGAAGGGCTAGGTTAATACGCTTAGATTTGTGTACAAATGAATAGAAGTTGGACCGACCGTTGTGGGTGGCGTCCTGATCAAACTGCCATGGACGTTCTAGGAGGACGTGGCTAGCTTGCATTGGAACAACATCACATTGGACCGTGTCTCGGTACTGCCCTATACTAAAGGCTAGGTCTACTTTTTTGGTAACGGGTATGACAGTTTTATTTTTCAACGATCGCAGTTTATAGGGATGAGGGTGTTTGGAGGTAGGGACAGAAAGCTTGGTCACGAGGTGAGAGCTGGCCACATTGGTACATGACCCACCATCAATAATTAAACTGCAAACCTTGCCGTTGATAGTGCAGCGAGTGTGGAAGATGTTGTCTTGCTGTCCAGCCGGTTCGGGAAGGGTCATTGATACGCTCCCGGAATGCTAGCTTCACGGTCAGGCCAGTCAGACTGATACCGGGGTTCGAATTGGTCGTACGGGTACCAGTACGGTCTCTCGACTGTGAGATGTGGGACGCGGTAAGGGTTCTTCGGTGGTGTAGGCTTGATGCCAGTACGGTACGGTGATATGGATATGCTAGGGAGATGTGAGGTTCAGCGGAAGTTGGATGATAAAATGGATGGATGGGAATTATGATATCGATGATGATGATGAAAGGCGATTGATGGTGGAAGGATGAAACGAAGTGATAGATGGAAAAGATGGAAAGATAACAATGGATCGAAAGCCGGCCACACGGTGTTTGGACAACTCCGTGATACGACTGATCGGAGTCCGAGTCGAGCTTCAAGGACAACGATGTTTAAACTATTTGAGATTCGAGAGCAAGCTTTCAAGCTAAATGCGTTTATTCAAATCTGCCTTTAAATGTCGAGGTTACATGCCTTTATATAGGCAGGATTATTAGGGCATCCAACCCTTACAAAGGACCAGCGTGTCCTTGGGTGTTTTACATACCCGTTAATCAGTAACTCAAGTCTTTAAGTAAAACGGTAAAAAGATGAAAAGAGGAAGGGATAGGGATTAGGGATAAAACCCAATCAAGGGAAAAAGAGTGTTCCTTTCCCAAACGTCTTTAGTGGGGCATTTTTACCGTATCAAGGTGAAAACGCTAAGGACTTGGTCCTTGACGCTTGTCGACATTACCAGCTTGTGTTGTTGCCATTCGCCCTTCTTCATGCCTTGGGCGATAACTAGGTTTATCCTTGTTTGCTTTGGCCTCGAGTGCTCACGGTCAATGACCAAAACCGGCATATTGGACAATGTCCCTTGGCTCTCGTCTGTATGTCTCGGCATCATCCGGCTGGCTATCCTCGGGATCGGATGTGGCTTGGGCCTCATCATGCCCTCCTTCTTGAGGATGTTTTGTCCTCAAAACTTTATCTCCTGCATCAAAACGGGACAAATCAGCAATATTGAAAGTGATGGACATGTTTCCTTTACCTGGAATGTCGATCTGGTACGCATTATTGTTAATGCGTTCTAGCACTTGGAAGGAGCCATCTCCTCGAGGTTGTAGCTATGTCTGTCGGGTTTTGTTGAACCATTCAGTTCAGGTGTGCAGCCAAACCCATTCCCCTGGTTGTAGTATCATAGGTTGCCTCCCTCGGTCCGCCTTTTGCTTGTACTGCTCTGTCTTCTTAAGGATTCGGTTGCGGACTCTTTCATGGAGCTTGCGGACATACTCAGCCTTGTCAACTCTATTTTGGTCTTCTATTCGCTCAGGGGGTAATGGAACCATGTCTAGCGGTGTACGCGGATTGAATCCATAGCATATTTCAAACGGAGAGAGGCCGGTGGTTGAGTGAGTCACCCGATTGTAGACAAATTCCACATATGATAGGCTTTGGAGCCTGTTGGCTTTATTGGAATCGACGGCCGTCCTGAGCAAAGCTCCCAAGGTTCGGTTAACGACTTCGGTCTGTCCATCTGTCTGAGGGTGCGCGGCCGTGGAGAAAAGGAGTTTGGTTCCCATGCTCTTCCACATGGTTCTCCAGAAATGGCTGAGGAACTTTGGGTCATGGTCGGAGACAATGGTTTGAGGTAGGCCATGAAGTTTTACGACATCTCGGAAGAAAAGGTCGGCAATGGCCATAGCGTCCTATGCCTTGGAACATGGCATGAAGTGAGCCATTTTGGAAAAACGGTCGACCACTACCATTACCGAGTCTTTACGTTCGATTGGAGGCAATCCTAAGAGGAAATCCATGGACAGGTCGACCCAAGGAGAGGTTGGGATGGGCAGGTATAGTCCGTACGGGTGGGACTTGGTCTTGGCGCGCTTGCAGGTTAAACATCTTGCACAGAAAACTTCGACCATACTTCTCATCTTAGGCCAATAGAAGTGACTCCTCAGCATGTCCAAGGTCTTGTGCGCTCCAAAGTGTCCCATCAAACCGCCACTGTGGGCTTCTTGAATGAGAAGCTCCTGGATAGATCCTTCCGGTATGCACAACTGTTTGCCTTTAAAAAGGAATCCATCGTGGATATGAAACTCCTTGAAGGACTCCTTTCCATGTTCGGTATAGGGAACCTTTAGGCCAGGATCATCTTGGTACCGGTCTTTTAGATGGGAGAAACCAAGAACCTTGGCCTCAACAGTAGTGATGAGGGCATGGCGACGGGAAAGGGCATTGGCCACCATGTTTTCTTTTCCCTTCTTGATACAAGATAGAGGTGGTGGCTTCACAAGTTGGCGGTCGCTTCTCACTTGGTGAAGAGGAGATGATCAAAGATGCGGATCTGACACGATGGCGAGCACTTCTCTCGTGTGGGATCAGTAAAATGAGTTGTGATGGCGGATTGAGGTGCACCACAGAGGTGTGATTGATCTCTGATACAGCACAAACACTCAGCCTTGCAGAATCACTCAACAAGACAAAGCAAAAATCCTAATCTCTTAAGAGGAACTCGCAGAGAAGAAGAGCAAGAAATTAGCGTTATTTTATTAATCAAAAGGTAGCCAAATATTACACAGGTGCAGGGGGACTTTATAAGAGTCCATCAGCTACCCTAGGGCCCAAAATAAAATAAATAAACACAACAACAACCAAAAAAAAAAAAAAACAAAGAAACAACAAACTACCGTTTATAGACAAAAAGGAAAATTCAAAATAAGGAAACTACTTAAACTTTCTTCAGCATATTGTTTGAGGACGTCCTTATGTGTTTCTGAGATTATCTTGACCTGCCAAAATGTTATAAATTGAATACAACTTACCTGGACACATTAGAGATTTAATGGCGCTTTCTTGAACCCTCTCTTGTGCTCCACGATGATGCCCTGGCTCTGTGATGTAGAAATCTTCTTGGGGCTTCTCTAGCATGCTTTGATCACTCTCTGGATGTCCTCTCACGTCCTTGTTGATTGGATCATGTCCTTGACTCTCTTGTTCATCATTGGAGCTGAAACCTGACCCGTGCGCCTTTTGAAGCTTCAATGCCGTCTCCTCACTTGTAAAGATCTTTTCTCCTGCCAAAGAAGAGTCCATACCTGGGGCTTGATGTAGTCTGAGTTTAGTGAAAGCTTCAGAAAGCTCTTCGTCACAGAGGTTTGGTTCAGACCAGTAGACTCCTCCAGTTTCTAAATTGTTCACAATATTTTGTACAGCTAAGTTGAACCTTCTCCGGAGCTGTTTTGATTTAGAGCGTGTCATGGGTCCTTCCTTGACCTCTGGTACTGAATGTGGCTCGTCCTCTATGGTATTAGGATTGATGTTTGCATCATTCCCTCCCTCTTGAAAAGGTTTTGCCCTCAAAACGGATTCCCTTGTATCATAGGAGGACAAGTCAGCAACATTAAACGTGTGGGACATTTTAAACTCACCTGGCAGCTCTAGTCGATACGCATTGTCATTGATCTTTTCAAGTATTCTGAATGGTCCATCGCCCCTGGGTGCTAATTTGGATGATCTTTGCTTGGGGAACCTCTCCGGCCTCATATGTAGCCAGACCCAATCTTCCAGTTCGAACAATATCTCTTTTCTCTTTTGGTCTGCTCTGTGCTTGTTATCCGCAGCCTTTGCTTCTAAATGCTCTTTAGCTTTGATGTGCAACTTCTTGATGATCTCTCCACGTCTCAAACCATCTTGGCTAACCTGTTCTATCTGTGCAAAGAAACTAAATCCACTGGAGACAAAGGGTTAATTCCATAGACTATCTCGAAGGGAGATAGTTTTGTAGCCGAGTGCACAGCCCTATTATATGCAAACTCAACAAAAGGAATACAATCAAGCCAAGTTTTCATATTGTTACCAAGAGTAGCTCTAAGTAAAGTTGAGAGAGTTTGGTTTACCACTTCGGTTTGTCCATCTGTTTGGGGATGACAAGTTGTAGAAAATAAGAGCTTAGTGCCTAACTTTCTCCATAGGGTCTTCCAAAAATGTCCGAGAAACTTAGTATCACGATCAGAGACTATGGTCCTTGGTATACCATGAAGGCGTACCACTTCTTTAAAGAACAAATCTGCTATTTGGGTTGCATCATTGGTCTTGTCACAAGGGATGAAGTGAGCCATCTTAGAGAATCGGTCCACAACAACAAATATTGAATCTTTGTGTCTAATCTTTGGCAAACCTAAGACAAAATCCATGGATATATCTACCCAAGGGGCGTTAAGAATAGGTAATGGTAAATAAAGACCATGAGGATGTAACCTGGACTTGGCTTTGTGGCAAACAACACATCTGGAACAAAACCTCTCAACGTCTTTCTTCAGATGAGGCCAAAAGAAATGCTCCATTTCTACAGCAAGAGTCTTGTCTACTCCAAAGTGACCCATCAGACCTCCACCATGTGCTTCACTAAATATCAACTCACGCATAGAACTTTGGGGTATGCACAATCGCTTATCTTTAAACAGGAACCCGTCATGTAAGTAGAATGCCTTGTAAACTCCCTGACCTGGTCGTTGGTAACACTCTCCTAGCTCTGGATCATCCTTGTACAGTTCCTTGATGTGCTCAAAACCCATTATCTTGGCCTCCATAGTAGATATAAGAGAATACCTTCTTGACAAAGCATTTGCTACTATATTCTCCTTACCTTTCTTATACTTGATCACATAGGGAAATGTTTCTATGAACTCCAGCCACTTGGCATGTCTTCTCTTAAGCGAAGTCTGGCCCTTAAGGTGCTTGAGAGTTTCATGATCAGTGTGGATGATGAACTCCTTGGATAATAAGTAGTGCTGCCAGGTTTCTAGAGAGCGAACTAAGGCGTACAACTCCTTGTCATATGGTTGATAATTCAGCGTAGCTCCATTCAATTTCTCACTAAAGAATGCTATAGGTCTCTTCCTTTGATGTAGTACAGCTCCAATCCCCAACCCCGAAGCATCACATTCAACTTCAAACATAACCTCAAAATCTGGTAGGGCTAGAACTGGTGCTTGTGTGAGTCTCTCCTTCAGCGTATTGAATGACTGATCTTGAGCTTTTCCCCAAGAGAAGGACACGTTTTTCTTGATCACAGCAGTCATTGGAGCAGCCACAGTACTAAAATCCTTGACAAACCTTCTGTAGAAGCTTGCAAGTCCATGAAAGCTTCGTACATGCCCAATAGATGTTAGAGTAGGCCACTCACGAATTGCTTTGATCTTTTCCTCATCCACTTGCAGACCCTGTTTACTCACTAAAAGCCTAAGAACACACACTTTTCAGTACAAAATGTGCACTTCTTTAGGTTGGCATAAAGGCCTTCCTTTTGAAGCGTTTTCAAAATAATTCCTAAATGCACAATATGATCAGAATAATACTTACTATAGATAAGTATATCATCAAAGTATACAACAACAAATTTACCAATGAAAGACCTAAGAACCTGGTTCATTAGATGCATGAAGGTGCTGGGGGCGTTTGTGAGTCCAAATGGCATGACAAGCCACTCGTAGAAACCTTGCTTAGTCTTGAAAGCCGTCTTCCACTCATCCCCTTCTCTCATCCTTACCTGGTGGTATCCACTCTTCAAGTCAACTTTTGTGAATATAGCTTGTCCAACATGTCATCTAGCCTTGGAATCGGATGCCGATATTTGATGGTGATATTGTTTATGGCACGGCAGTCAACACCCATCCTTTATGTACCATCTTTCTTTGGAACTAAAAGGACTGGTACCGCGCAAGGGCTGAGACTTTCCCTAATATATCCTTTCTCCATTAGCTCCCGTACTTGTTTTTCTAGCTCCTTTGACTCTTCCGGGTTCATTCGGTATGCTGGCTTGTTAGGTAAAGGTGAGCCTGGTATAAGATCGATCTGATGCTCTATTCCACGGATAGGAGGAAGCCCTGGTGGTATTTCTTCCAGAAACACGTCCTTGTATTGATTTAGAACAGCTTGTATCTCCATGGAAAGCTCCACTTCTCCTATACCTGAACTTAAACACTCTTTAAAAACCATTAGTAGCACGGTTCCCTTGGCACACACAGTTTTTTTAACATCATTAGTGCTTATATAGAGACTAGAGATCCTTACCTCTTCCTCTTTGTTCATGTGTTTTTGCAGTTCATGAACTTCTGATGGACTAAGAGGGGCAAGATTAAACTTACGGTCATTATGAGTGAAGGAGTAATGGTTGCTCCGTCCATCATGAATGTAGCCCTATCATACTGCCAAGGCCTTCCAAGAAGAATATGGCCAGCTCTCATTGGAGCAACATCACAAATAACCTGGTCTTGATACCTACCAATGCTGAATGGTATGGTGACCTGCTCTGAAATTTTCAACTCGGTATCATCATTCAGCCACCTGAGCTTGTATGGTCTCGGGTGCTTAGTCTTGGGAAAACCTAACCTTTCCACCATGTACTTGCTAGCCACATTAGTACAAGAACCCCCATCAATTATTAGATTACATACCTTGCCCTTGATAGTGCATCTTGTGTGAAAAATATTTTCCCGTTGTACTTTCTCCGTGGGGTTGATGAAAACACTCAGCATTCTTCTAACCACTAAAAGTTCTCCTGTGTCAGGATATTCAATGTCTTCATCACGCTCAACTATCTCTTCTTCCTCTTCATCATGTGCCTCATAATCCCCACAGGAGGTTATGATCATGACCCTTTGATTCGGACACTCTCTAGCCATGTGTCCCCTGCCTTGACATTTAAAACATGTTATGTCACGAGTTCTAGATATATTATTATGAAGCTTACCTTGATCTGGTTTTGTGGTAGTCTTTGGTGCCTCAATAATTTTTCTTTTGAACCGAGAGTCTAACTGGACGGCCTTACCTTGGTCTGGTTGCTTGGAACTACTAGAAGCCCATGATGTTGTAGTTTTACTGCGGTTGCTGAATGATGTTTTCCGCTTGATTTGTTGCTCCACTTGAACAGCTAGATATAGCAACTCATGAAGACCACCATATTTAGCTCTTTCTACCTTCCTTGCAATTCTTTCTTGCAAACCATCTATAAACTGAGCCATCAAGGCGTCCTCGGATTCTTCTAACTCCAGCGAGTTCATTAGCTTCTCAAACTCTTCAAAATACTCATCCACGGTCCTGTTTCCCTGAGATAATTTCCGAAAACATTTCTGTAAGTCTCGGTGATAATGATCTGGTACGTACCTGATTCGTAGGAGGCATTTCGTTCGGTGATAATGATCAGCCACATTTCTGTCCCACCAGGCAAGCGCATTATCTTTGAGTTGAGCTACTGCTACAGCCACTTTCCTATGCTCCTCATAACCATAACACTCAAAAATATGCTCCAATCACCTCTCCCAATCCAGATAAACCTCGGGGTTTGATTTTCCTGCAAAAGTAGGTGGTATTAGCTTGAGTTCATGGTGAGTTTCATGTGTATCTACACGCCTAGCTCGATTCATCCTCAATGGATTTTCCCGCCGTGCTCTTTGTCTCCATAAGGGATCAGGTAGCAGATCCTCCTCTTCCGAATCTGGTACCACTTCTTCCTCTTCTTGAAGATTTCTTCTTGCTGGTACGTTTCTCCCTTCAGCTCTAGCTTGAGGCTGCTCCAAACGTCCTATCCTATCTCCAAATCCTCTCACCTCTTCTCTCATTGCTGCAAGCATCTGTAACACTGCATCTTGGGGAACTGTATTGTTGTCATCTGCCATTGTATGCTCTTTGTTTTATCTTGCACTTACAAAAACAACAAAGGAATCAAAGCATAAAAGGAGTGGAAAGCAACACAATCTGAAGATTTCAAATAAACTAAGATCAAAAGAAACAAGCAGGCTCAAGAAACGTGAACAAAACTAAAAACAATAAACAACAGCAGCAAATATTGACTAAAGCAGCAAAAATTGACTTAAAAAAAAGCAAAGAACCAATCAGAAAACAACAAAACACAACTGAAACTTTTAGGGGTTTTGTTTTGTTTTTTTTACACAACCGTAAAACTAAAAATAAAAGCCTCACACAACTAGCAACTTGAACAAAGACTCAAAACCAGACTCAAAGCAACAACAAACGAGAAATTTTTTATTTTTTTTAATGAATTTAAATTAAAACAAAACAGAAACAAAAACAGGGGTAGATTGAAACGTTAAAAAAAAATAAAAGAGGATGAAGAACACAAGAACCAATCAGGAACTTGGGCTCTGATACCAGATGATACAAGATAGAGGTAGTGGCTTCACAAGTTGGCAGTCACTTCTCACTTGGTGAAGAGGAGATGATCGAAGATGCGGATCTGACACGATGGCGAGCGCTTCTCTCGTGTGGGATCAGTAAAATGAGTTGTGATGGCGGATTGAGGTGCACCACAGAGGTGTGATTGATCTCTGATACAGCACAAACACTCAGCCTTGCAGAATTACTCAACAAGACAAAGCAAAAACCCTAATCTCTTAAGAGGAACTCGCAGAGAAGAAGAGCAAGAAAACGGCGTTATTTTATTAATCAAAAGAAGCCAAATATTACACAGCTGCAGGGGGACTTTATAAGAGTCCATCAGCTAGCCCTAGGGCCCAAAATAAAATAAATAAACGCAACAACAACCAAAAAAAATGCAAAAACAAAGAAACAACAAACTACCGTTTTTAGACAAAAAGGATAATTCAAAATAAGGAAACTACTTAAACTTTCTTCAGCATACTGTTTGAGGACGTCCTTATGTGTTTCTGAGATTATCTTGACCTGCCAAAATGTTATAAATTGAATACAACTTACCTGGACACATTAGAGATTTAATGGCGCTTTCTTGAACCCTCTCTTGTGCTCCACGATGATGCCCTGGCTCTGTGATGTAGAAATCTTCTTGAGGCTTCTCTAGCATGCTTTGATCACTTTCTGGATGTCCTCTCACGTCCTTGTTGATTGGATCATGTCCTTGACTCTCTTGTTCATCATTGGAGCTGAAACCTGACCCGTGCGCCTTTTGAAGCTTCAATGCCGTCTCCTCACTTGTAAAGATCTTTTCTCCTACCAAAGAAGAGTCCATACCTGGGGTTTGATGTAGTCTTAGTTTAGTGAAAGCTTCAGAAAGCTCTTCCTCACAGAGGTTTGGTTCAGACCAGTAGACTCCTCCAGTTTCTAAATTGTTCACAATATTTTGTACAGCTAAGTTGAACCTTCTCCGGAGCTGTTTTTATTTAGAGCGTGTCATGGGTCCTTCCTTGACTTCTGGTACTGAATGTGGCTCGTCCTCTATGGTATTAGGATTAATGTTTGCATCACTTCTTATACTTGATGACATAGGGAAACATCTCGATGAACTCGAGCCATTTGGCATGTCGGTTCTTCAGGTTGGTTTGCCCCCGGAGATATTTCAAGGTCTCATGATCCGAGTGGATCACGCATTCCTTGGAGAGGAGGTAGTGTTACCAGGTTTCAAGGGCCCGGACCAATGCATAGAGTTCTTTGTCATAGGTGGGATAATTGAGCGCGGCCCCACTGAGCTTTTCACTGAAGTAGGCAACGGGACGCCCTTCTTGTGTTAGTACAGCTCCAATACCTATGCCGGATGCATCACATTCTATTTCGAAGGTCTTGCTGAAGTCGGGCAAGGCCAGCAATGGTGCTTGAGTGAGTCGATCTTTGAGCTCTTGGAAGGCCTTCTCTTGGGGTTCTTTCCATGTAAACCCGGAAGACTTCTTAACTAAGGCTGTTAGGGGGCGGCAATGGAGCTGAAGTCCCGAACGAATCGCTGGTAGAAGCTGGCCAGGCCATGGAAACTTCGGACTTGGCTGATATTGGTAGGGGTTGGCCATTCCTGGATGGACCGGATCTTCTCTTGGTCAACTTTCAGGCCATGACCACTGAGGACAAAACCCAAGAAGATAGGTTCTTGAGGACCGAAGGTGCACTTGGCCATGTTGGCGTAAAGCTCTTCTTGCTGAAGGGTCCGTAGGACCGTATCCAGGTGGGATGCATGTTCGGCTAGGGTCTTGTTGTAGATGAGGATGTCGTCAAAATAGATGACCACGAACTTGTTGAGGAATGCTCGGAGGGTGTGGTTCATTAGTCGCATTAAGGTGAAAGGGGCGTTGGACAGGCCGAACGGCATAACTAGCCGCTCGTACAACCCAGTCGTTTAGTTGAAGGCAATTTCGTAGATGTTCAAACTCATCGTAGTACTCTTCGACGGTCCGGGTACCTTGGTGAAGCTTCTGGAACTGTTTTTGCAAGTCACGGTGATAAAGGGGCAGGACGTAGCGCTTCCTCATGACATGCTTCATAACATCCCAGGTGGGGATCATGCCTTCACGGTGCCATCTTCGTTCGGCCAAGTTGTGGTCCCACCATGTGAGGGCATGGTCGGTTAGTTGGGCCGCGGCATAGGCAACCTTCTTAGGTTCGGAATAATCATAGCAATCAGACAGGTGGTCCATTCGCCTTTCCCAGTCGAGGTACGCCTCTGGGTTAACCTTTCCCGCGAATGTAGGTGGAACCAGGTTTTGGACCGGGGCCTTGGGTCGAGGTGCACGGTCATCTTGGTCATAGACGTTTGGTCATTCTCTTTGTCGGGATCGCCCTGGATGGGGTTGGTATGGGTCATACCCTTCGTCGGATGGGTAGGCTGGGACGGGTTCTTCAGGGGGACGATCGGCTGGTTGGGGAGGTGGGGTCGAGCATCGGGTGGAAGGTCATATCGGGCCATGCATTCGGTAAGGCTTTTGATCTGGGCCTGGATCGTGGCCAGTATTGTACCGATCAGTAGGACAGGGTAGTTCTTCTATGGGTTCGGCCATGGTTAGTACGGTCGGTACATATGGACGGCGCAGTACGGACGGTGGGATAAGTTCATCGGGATCATTGTTGGTAAGGTCAAGCTGGCATGGTTGACCTGTACAGATGGTGGCGGGGTACGGACAGCAGCATACGGATGGTGGAGGACCCTCGGAAGTACTAGGACCTGAGAGGTTAGTCCGCCGGTGATGTCCTGGCTTAGGGACGGTGGCCCAGTAAGGACGTCCTGTTGTACTCATGGTTGGTATGGACTGGGATTGGTCAGTCATTGGGATGATCGGGAATGGGGGTGTACGGCCATTGGAACTACCATGTCTGGCCAGTACGGGCAATGGGTCATATGATGGCGGGATGGGACCTATGTGCATAAAACGACAAGAGATGAAAGCTCGTGGTTTACAGCGGTAACTTTTCAAAAGGATGGCAATTGTACGACTATGGGTAAAAATAAAAGGGCGTTTTGCTAAGTGACAAAAGGGTCGTGAAACGGTCGAACGATGGAACAAAGAAAGGATGGCTAATAACAACAAAAAAAGGACAGCTTGCACACGGTTTTCTAACGTCCCGCAAAGGAGATGGATCCCAATGATAAGGCAAGGATGGAATATTCCACGTGTGGCCGGGCCAGAGGACAGGCGAGTAAAGCGTGTTAACCAGGTATAGTCCCCACGTACTCGTCTTCAACCTCACATCTCACTAGGGCAACAATGGCGATCCGTGGTTTTAAGACTTAGTCCTTTACACGGTTTTGACCAAAGGCTAGCTACAAGCACAAGGCTTTGAGACGGAAAGACCGAAGCAAAGCTTAAGATGTTTTTATAAGATGCTAAAAGGATAGAATGCGAGGTAAGAGCACTTTTTAAGAGGCAAAAGCAGTAAGAACAATGGAAAGAGTTATCTGGAAAGAGTTATCTGGAAAGATACAACCTGATGGATGAAGCTCCAGCTCTGATACCAGCTGATACACTCTCGGAACGGTAGCTCCACGGTCAGGCCAGTCGGACAGATACCGGGGGGTTGGAATGGGCGTACGGGAAGCGGTATGATCTCTTGGCTGTGGGACGTGAGACGCGGTAAGGGTTCTTTGGTGGTGTGGCTTGATGCCCGTACGGTACCACGGTATGGTAAAGTCGGTACAAGTTTCAGCCGAAGTAGGGTGATGAGATGATTGGCTGGGGAATGATAACGACGATGATGGTGATGAGAGGCAATTGAGGGTGCAGAGATGGGACGAAGTGGAAGATGGAAAAGATGGAAAGATAACAATGGATCGAAAGCCGGCCACATGGTGTTTGGACAACTTCATGATACGACTGATCGGAGTCCAAGCCGAGCTTCAAGGACAACGATGTTTAAACTACTTGAGATTCGAGAGCAAGCTTTAAAGCCAAATGCGTTTATTCAAATCTGCCTTTTAATGTTAAGGTTACTTGCCTTTATATAGGCGGGATCATTAGGGCATCCAACCCTTATAAAGGACCAGCGTGTCCTTGGGTGTTTTACATACCCGTTAATCAGTAACTCAAGTCTTTAAGTAAAACGGTAAAAACATGCAAAGAGGAAGGGATAGGGATTAGGGTCGAGTGACAATCACACGAACCATGAATACCCTAATGCGTCCGGGTCGTGAACCTCGTTAAAAATCTTGTTGGGAAAACCACTTAGGGAAAAAACCCAATCAAGGGAAAAAGAGTGTTCCTTTCCCAAACATCTTTAGTGGGACATTTTCACCGTATCAAGGTAAAAACGCTAAGGACTTGGTCCTTGACGCTTGTCGACGTTGCCAGCTTGGGTTGATGCCATTCGCCCTTCTCCATGCCTTGGGCAATCACTAGGTTCATCCTTGTTTGGTATGGCCGTGAGTGCTCACGGTCAATGACCGATACCGGCATGTTGGGTAATGACCCTTGACTCCCGTCCGTATCTGTCTCGGCATCATCCGGCTGGCTATCCTCGGGATCGGATGTGGCTTGGGCCTCATCAATGACCCTCCGGAGTTCCTCTGGAACTGGCTCTACTGTGGTACCTGCGCTCAAAACATCTTTGTAAACCATTAGAACAACTCAGCATTCATTGCCAATGGTTTTACAAGCTTCATTAATGGTAATAAGAAAGTTGGGTCCGAAGGAAGTATCCTTTGTCACCGTAGTTTTCAATTCATGCACTTGGATTGATGACAAAGGAGATAGTTTATGCGCCTAGAATCATGCATAAAGGAATAGAAATTGGTCCAGCCATTATGGGTGGTGTCCTTGTCAAACTGCCATGGATGTCTTAAAGGACATGGCTAGCTTGCATAGGTACGCCATCACATTAGAGTGAGTATCAGTGCCGTCCTATGCTAAAGGCAAGCTCTACTTAGTTAGTGACTGCGATAACAGTTTTGTTGTTTAACCAACACAGCTTATAGGGGTGACGATGCTTAGTAGTAGGGAGAGAAAGTTTGGTCACGAGGTGGGAACTGGCGACATTGTTCAAGACCCACCATCGATGATCAAACCGCAAACCTTTCCATTGATAGTGAAGCGAGTTTGGAAGATTTTGTCTCGCTGGTTGGCCGGTTCAGGAAGGGTGAGGTGCTGAGGTTCCTATGAATGACCAGCATTTCACTGATGTCTAGGAATTCAACCTCCTTGTTTGGTAAGGCAGGGTCAGGGACGTCCTCCTCGGCTGGTTCTTCATCCTGGAATCCATAGTGGCCTTCAGCAGTGATGACCATTGCCCATTTATGGGCAATCCCTTGAGTAGTGGCCTCTATCCTGGCATTTATAGCAGATCATATCCCAGCTGCGTCCAGTGTCAGCTTCGCGCCTTGGGTCGGGCCAGTTAGATTTGGGCGCCTCTAGCTGCCTTGTTTTAAATTGGGTATCCAAGATAATGGCCTTGGGGCTTTGGTGGTTCGAGGTCCAGTTGGTGAAACTGTTTGGCATGGATACCAATTGTAGTTTGGTGGGGATGGGCTCGTGGGATACTGGTGGTCTTCCTATGGATTTGGGATTCCACTTGTATGGCCAGATGTCGCAGCTCTTTAAACCCATGGTAAGACTATCTCTTGACTTTAAACAAACATTAGCTTGTAATCATGAATCAAGTTTATGCAAGGATCATTAAATCTCATTTGGTTAAGGGTATAGGTTAAGAGACAAAGATGGTCCCTTCAAAGGTTTGTCAAATCAGAACAGGGATCTCTCAAGGATTGATTGAGCTTTAGAAGAATGCTAATGGTCAAGGCCAACCTATGCATACAAGGACATATTCTCATCTACCCAAATAACTAAGAAATGGACCTAAACCTATCATCTAATCCCAGAAAGCATCCTAAATCTATCCTTTAAGCTTTCATTTGCTTCTGATTCTTCTTTTACTAAGGCTTTTCTTTTTCGATTTCAAGTTCTAAGGAGTTGTTTCCTTCTTTTTGATCTAGCGGATTAAGCTTTCCTTCTGTTTTTCTAAGGCTATTTTTCTAAACACTTTTTATTTTTTTTCTTTTATTTTTTTTTCCTTTTCTTTTCTGACCCTAGATCTTTTATTTTCTTTTTAAACTCTTCCAAATCCTTTACTAGACATTTTTCTTTCTTTTTATAACTCCCAACTCCCTGAACGATTCTTTTATAGCCTTTTTATTTTTTTTCTTTCTCAAAAATCTAAGGTGTATGTTAGACTCGGGTTGCAAACTTGAGGTGATGAAACCGAGTCACACAACCCGAAAATACCAAATCCTAACCAAATCCCAAAAATGAGAATCCCACTAGTCCTAACTAATCCAAAAGGTGTGAACCAGACTTATATGGGATCCTATCCTTGTCAGCTCCAACCTAACATGTTCTAACAAAGCTCAATTCGGCAGAAAAGGCCTCACAATCACACAGAGAGTAATAATGGCTTGGGATAAGATAACCCAAGTATGTGTATGGTATCCATGAGTTCAATTTTCAATGCATAAATATGATAATTTAGAGTCCAGGTTAGGTTCCACTAGATAGGGATATGAATTTCAGATCTCAGCATGTTTTCAGCCTAATCTAGATGCAAAGTTAGGTAATTGGAGCATGGTTCTATCTTAATTTCAAATTTCACTTATTATTTCAGCAAGTTTACAAGGTATTTTCCTCATTTTCCCTATGCAATGCAGCAATCCTATATGAAACACTAGACTCAATCCTATAATACGAATGCAACTATATGAACACTTCTGTTTTTGTGAGACAAGTATTTTCAAAAAAATTCAATTTTTTTTTTGGTTTTTCTATGCCTTAGATGATATACAGACTAAAGGTAGAAAATAAGATTTAAAGTAAACTAAGTTAAATACTCCCTAGATACTCCCCCAAACTTAAATCACACAGTCCCTTGTGTGATAAAGAATCTGGAAGAGGACCTTGGGATAAACATAAGCTAAACAACTCTAAAAATGCATGATATGTACAATGTAAGTTTGGATGTGTACCTCAGGGCTTGGAGACGTAGGATGAGACAGCCGAATCCATCCTTTCCTTTATGCTGGAGGTGGGGGTGACTCGGCGAGATGGTCACCTGCTCCTGGTCGAGTGTGATACCCCGAGTTGCTCTTCTGCGGGCTGGAATTGCTCTCCTCTTCCTTTGTCCTGGCTCTGCTGCTGATGCACGTGGTGGGTCCACCAGAATTGATCTTCTTGCTTGGAAAGAACTTGACCTGCTCCTTGATAATGCTTCAAGCCCTAGCACCTTGAGAGAGGATTGGTCCTTTCTCTGAGAATTAAGCATCTGGGCCTTCATTTCTTTGACCGAATTGGCAAGCTTCTTTACTGTTACTTTGCGAGATCTGATTGCCTTGTCTTGCCGTTTGTTTCACCTTTGAAGCAGGCTAATCATTCAGTTAGCTTGCTTGAGAGATCTGGCTGGGGGTTCCTCTTCAAAGTATTACCCTTCTGGTTCTTCCTGTTCTTGTTCTTCCAAGTCTTCAGGTTGCTCTGGTTCTATGGTGTTGCTCCAATCAGGACTGATGATGATGGTTTAGAGTCTACATTATGGCCATACTTTATCTCTGTGAGCAATGACATTGGCAATCTGAACTGAGCTTCACCCTCTTCAGGATGTATGAATCTGTATAAGAACATCCCACCTGCTCTTTTCCTCTCAATTACCATCTGTTTGATCAAATTCTTCATATCTAGGAACTTGGCTTCATAGGGAGTTGTCTGAGGTTCAATCCCTTCTGCAATTAAAAATGGATTGATTAGGCCTCCTGCAGTTAGTTCTCCTTTGAAACTCATGCTTTGAAGCCTCTTTGCCCAATCTCTGTAGCTTAGATATTGGGACATCAACACTATAGTCATGCTTGTATTTGCTTGATCTCCCTGGAGGAAGGTGTATCTTTTCTTCTTGTTCATGTGTGTAGCAATGGCAGCATCCATCATTTGAAGCTCACTCTCGCTAACCGGCCCTGTCACTTTCTTGCTGAAGAAAGTACTTTCTAGGCACTTGTGGAAATATCGGATAGAAGGGCTTCTAATGTGGGAGCTCTTTGACCTTGCAGAAGAGAAAGATTGATGCAGACATCAATCCTAATACCATAGAGGACGAGCTACATTCAGTACCAGAGGTCAAGGAAGGGCCCATGACACGCTCTAAATAAAAACAGCTCCGGAGAAGGTTCAACTTAGCTGTACAAAATATTGTGAACATTTTAGAAACAGGAGGACTCTTCTGGTCTGAACCAAACCTCTGTGAGGAAGAGCTTTCTAAAGCTTTCACTATACTCAGACTACATCAAGCCCCAGGTATGGACTTTTCTTTGGCAGGAGAAAAGATCTTTACAAGTGAGGAGACGGCATTGAAGCTTCAAAAGGCGCACGGGTCAGGTTTCAGCTCCAATGATGAACAAGAGAGTCAAGGACAAGATCCAATCAACAAGGACGTGAGAGGACATCCAGAGAGTGATCAAAGCATGTTAGAGAAGCCCCAAGAAGATTTCTACATCACAGAGCCAGGACATCATCGTGGAGCAAAAGAGAGGGTTCAAGAAAGCGCCATTAAATCTCTAACGTGTCCAGGTAAGTTGTATTCAATTTATAATATTTTGGCAGGTCAAGATAATCTCAGAAACACATAAGGACGTCCTCAAACCATATGCTGAAGAAAGTTTAAATAGTTTTCTTATTTTGAATTTTCCTTTTGTCTGAAAACGGTAGTTTGTTGTTTCTTTGTTTTTGTATTTCTTTGGTTATTGTTGCGTTTATTTATTTTATTTTGGGCCCTAGGGCTAGCTGACGGACTCTTATAAAGTCCCCCTGCAGCTGTGTAATATTTGGCTACCTTTTGATTAATAAAATAACGCCGTTTTCTTGCTCTTCTTCTCTGCGAGTTCCTCTTAGGAGATTAGGGTTTTTGCTTTGTCTTGTTGAATGATTCTGCAAGGCTGAGTGTTTGTGCTGTATCAGAGATCAATCACACCTCTGTGATGCACCTCAATCCGCCATCACAACTCATTTTACTGATCCGCCATCATGTCAGATCCCCATCTTCGATCATCTCCTCTTCACCAAGTGAGAAGCGACCGCCAACTTGTGAAGCCACCACCTCTATCTTGTATCAAAGCTCCTGGTCCTGCTATGTATTTCTAGAGCCACTGAAGCTCAGCCTTGTCTATCCTTTGATATGCTTCTTCTCCAGGAGGGAAAGTAAATAGTTTGTCTAGTTCTTTGACTATGAGGAGGCATTCTTTTCCTTGCACTTTGAAGGTTCTGAATCCCAATCCATTTTCTTCAACTTGCTCTTCTTGATCTTCAGAGTAGAAGTGCACTTCTAAGGTAGATAGAAACTGACATGTTTCCTCCATGTACGATTCAAAGGCGAATCCCATTAACTCAGTCATGTTGCACGCTTCAAACAAGTTCTGCATGTCTTCATAGATTCCCAAGGCCTTCATCGTTTCCACATGTGGGTATCTGGTTCCGGAGAATAACATGCTTATAAACAGCTCATAGAGTTCTGTGCTGTTGAGCTCTTTCTTCTTCCTACCTCCTTTTGCTTTGATCTTGGGCTCCTTAGTGCTCTTAGTCGAAGTCTTTGCTCTAGTTCTGGTTCTGGGTTCTTGAGGGGTTATCTCCATAGGGATATGGTCTTCTTCCTCAGATTCTATCATCCTCTGTTGACCCAATACATTCTCATCTTCCTCTGTCTCTTCACTGTCAAGATCCTCCTCTTGATGTGGCCTTTTGCCAGCTTTAATGTCCTTTTTGTTTCTTGAATAAGCTCTGGCTAGTTCAGCATCATCCTTTGTCTTATCTCCTCCTTCTTTGATTTCTACTCCTCCAGTACGTCTAGCAAAGATCTTGGCTATCTTCGCTGAAAATCTTGGCTATCTTTGCTGAAAATCTTGGCTATCTTTGCTGAAAATCTTGAACTTTGGGGTTTAGAATTCCATCCTTCTTTGTACCTGAAAGAATTAGCAATGAAAAAGTAAGTATCACGGAAAATTGGCAAACTCGATGTACAGACTTGGTTTAGAAGGTCGAGTGTGAGTAAAATTTTAAATTTTTTGAACCTACTCGACGTGAAACCATGTTATGCAAACCGAGTTATAAAAAGTTTTGAACCTGAAATTTCCTAATTTGGGGTATATACCGAGTGTGCAACTCGAGTTTGAACATCCTAAGAACTAGATTCCCAGAAACCTAGATTCAACCTTTTTCAACAATTTTCCTTTATGTGTTTAAAGATATAAGGTTCTTAAATCGTAAACAAGGCTTAATCTAACAGGTTTCTAACACATCATATGTAAAATTTGGGAATTCTACTCAAGAACACCAAGAACACAAACCCATAAATCTTTTGAAATTTTAGTAAGATGTTTTGAACGATTATGAATCTATACTACTCGAGGTAAGGATACTTACTTGTGAATCATCTTGGAACCGAAATCCTTTTGAGTTCATCTTGAAAAGACTACAATTTTCTAGAGAAATCTAAGAGAAAGAAGAAAATTTTTCTAGAGAGAAGTTGGAGAGTTTTAGAGAGATGTTGCTGTGATTTTATGAAGGAGATAAGAGCTATTGGTGCTTATTTAAAGAGATTTAGGGTGCAAGGATCAAGGGAGCGTATCCCATTAAATGCCAAAGTTCAAATTTAAAATTTTGAAAATGAGAGGGAAGGGTAACTCAGGTTGACTGACTCGGTTTGACCAAACCAAGTTGCCGCAGTCGAGTTGCAAACTTCACTTATTGACCGAGTCAGCAAACTGAGTTTGTTACCTGGACCTTTATTTTTCCTTAATTTTTTTCCTCATAAGCTGCATTACACCAGGTGGTACCTTAAACACAAACAAACATCATTAAAGCTTAAAGTAAATAAATTGAAAACATGAAAATTAAAAGATCTATGTACATGGATAAGCATGGGATTTCCTCCCAAGTGAGCTTGTTTTAAGTCTCTAAGCTTGACTTTCTGAATGTTTGTAGTTAAGAATGGGATCAAGAGGCACTAAGGCCCTCTGTCCTTTGGAATGTTCTTCATCAGATCCTTCATCATATTCTTCCTTCTTTCTTGGAGAGTGTTTCTTGAATACTTCTTCTTTCCTTCCAAATGAGATTGCTGTAGTAGCTATCTCCCAGGATTCCTTTGTAATTTTTCTGCTAGAAGTGTTCTGTAGTTGGACTTGAAGACTAGCAATTTGTTTCTGGAGATCTTGGGCTATAGCTTGAAATTTTTTGATTTGCACTTTCAGAGCTTTGAGATTTTCTTCATCCTCTTCTTGGTTCTCAACTTGTCTTCCAATCTCCAGTTTTCCAGTTTCTATGGAGAGAATGTGGGCCTCTGTGGTTGATCTCTTGTTGATATCATAGTGTAGCTTTGTTCCATCTCCAAGATTGAGATCAATCCTTCCTTTACCAACATCAATGGTTACTCCAGCAGAAGCCAAGAAAGGTCTTCCTAGGATGAGAGGATCCTTTGCTTCTTTATCAATCTTTAGAATCACAAAATCTGTAGGAATCTCTAAGTTTCCTATCTTGATAGGCACATCCTTCAACAGTCCATGAGGCTCTCTTGTGGTTCTATCAGCTAACACAAGAGAAATGTAGCAAGGATCAAACCTACTGTATCCAAGTTTCTGAGCAATAGAGAGAGGCATCATGCTGACTGAGGCTCCTAGATCACAAAGACTGTTGTGTAATTTTGAATATCCAATAGAGCATGGGAGAGTGAATGATCCTGGATATGTGAGCTTGTCTTTGACTATAACCTTTGTAGTCAAAACCTTAGAGCTCTTCTCATCTTCTTCCAATCTTCTCTTCTTCTCAGCATCCTCTTCCTTCTTCTTCTCAATCCTTTCCTGAGCTCTTTTCTGGTCTGATGGAGGGCAAAACGTTTTGGCTTCCTCTAGCAAACCATCAGCTTCTATCCTGTTCAAATCCTCATCTATCAAAGCAGCACGTCCTTCAATGATCTCCTTCATGTACATCTGAGGGTAAGGTAGTCTTGACAGCTCATTTAGCCTAGCAATACGTTTTCCCTGTCTTTTACCCTTGCCTGCTCTTCTGAAGATAAAAGGTTAATATTGATATAGGATCTCCATAATTCACTTGGATCTGGTTTCTTTAATCCAAGCACATCCCCCCATGTTTGTTCTTCACTATACTCAGTGTATTTCTCATGGCGTTTCCTGAAAGGTGGTAAAGGAGTAGGTGTAGTTGATATTGCATTGATGGTAGCATATTCCTTTAGATTCTGTATTGCTTTTTCTGGTAGTTGTGCAGGCTGAGAGTGAGAAGAAGTTGAAGCAGTTCCTTTGTTCTCCAGTAGCAACACTCTGGAAGTGAGTGCTTCAATCTTTACATTCATAATGTTAAGGTTGCAGTCCATAACATTCTTGAATTCTGAGATTCTCTTTGCTGTATCCAGTACTCCATTTGCTTGTCCCTGAATGATTTGTTGGAGCATTGCATCTATTGATGGAGTTGTACCTTGAGGTTGTTGAGGTTGTTGTGGTGCAAAGCCAGGTGGTTGTTGAAAGGTTGATTGGTATTGTGGCTTCTGATTTGCATAGCCTCTGTTGTAGTTGTTGAAGAAATTTAAGTTTAAAGATTATAGATGATGGAGAATGTTAGAGAAGATATGAGAGATTGACATGTGAATAAGCTTGAGAATGGAGAGTTTTGGTTTGAATGTACTTTTCTTATTCACTTTCTTCTCTTATATGTTTTACAAGGGGTTCTTCATGAGTATATATAGACTTTACAACATAAGAGAAAGAGAGGGAAGAAGTGAAGGAGAAGGAGAAGGATGCGTGGGGCTAGCAACTCCAACAGTATCCTGTGCCCATACCTCTCCATGCTGCGCCCATACCTCTCCATGCTGCACCCATACCTTAACTTGCTTCTCCTCTTCTACTTAGTAACTTAACTAGTTATCTTCTAGTTCACTTCTAACAGCTTCCCCTTTCATCCTAACCGATTCTTTCTTTGTTCCCTCCTTCTTGTCATTTAAATTTTCTTTGATTAATTCATCACTTGAATGAGCACCTATTTCAACACTCTCCCTCAAGGTTGGTCGGTGAAGATCTCTTAGACCAATCTTGCTATGAATGTGATCATAAGTGATAGATGAGGTTGCATTGGTGAAGATATCCGCTAGTTGATTCTCACTTGTTACAAATGCGGGTTTGATGATTCCTTCTTGAATCCTTCCCCTCAAAAAGTGACAATCCACCTCTATATGTTTTGTTCTTTCATGGAATACCGGATTGGATGCTATATGTATTGCAGCTTGATTGTCACAGTACACCAGCATTTCTTCAGCTTCATGTATTCTAAGATCCTCTACGAATGCTTTCACCCATATTAGTTCTTTTGTTACCTCCTTCATAGCCCTATACTCAGCTTCAGCACTTGATAAGGCTATGACCTTTTGCTTTTTACTTCTCCATGTCACTAGATTGCCTCCCACAAAGATACAAAAGCCGGATGTAGACTTTCTATCCTTCTTATCTCCAGCCCAATCCGCATCACAATATCCTTGAACCTTTGTATTTCCATTAGCTTTCATCCATATGCCTTTTCTGGGGCTATTTTTCAAATACCTTAGCAGTCTCTGAATCATGTTCCAATGATGCATAGTCGGCTTTTGCATATGTTGGCTCACACAGTTTACTGCAAAGCAAATGTCCGGCCTTGTGATAGTAAGATAGATGAGCTTGCCTACCATCCTTTGATATCTTTTAATGTCCTCCAATGGCTCCCCCTCAGGATTATCTTGGTAGCCTTCTTCTATTGGAGTTTTAGCCGGCTTGGATCCTGGCTTCCCCATCTCTTCCAAGAGATCAAGTACATATTTTCTTTGAGAGATGAACATCCCATCTTCAAACCGTGTCATCTCAATTCCTAGGAAGTACTTAAGCTCCCCAGATCCTTTATATCAAAGACGGCATTCAAAATCTTCTTGGTTTGATCTACTCCATCCTTGTCACTCCCTGTGATGATTAGATCATCAACATATATTATCACCACAACCATTCCTCCTTTACTTTGTCTTGTGAACAAAGTACGATTAGCTTCAGATCTTATGAACCCCTTCTCTAAAAGGCAAGCGCTTAGTCTTTGGTACCATGCTCTTGGAGATTGCTTCAGTCCATAGATTGCTTTCTTTAATCTGCATACCTGGTTGCCTTCCTTATAATATCCTTGAGGTGGATCCATATACACTTCTTCTTCCAAATCTCCTTGCACGAAGGCGTTCTTGACATCCATCTGCCATAATTCCCACCTCAAGTTTACTGCCACCAAGATTAGAATTCTTAGTGAGTGGAGCTTAGCAACTGGAGCAAACATCTCTGTATAGTCTTCCCCATAGACTTGAGTGTATCCTTTTGCTACCAGCCTTGCTTTGTACCGCTCTGTTTTCCCATCACTTGTATACTTGATCGTATAAACCCATCTACACCCAACTGGTTTCTTATCTCTTGGTAATTTGGTCAAGTACCAAGTGTGGTTCTTTTGCATAGAATTCAATTCTTCTTACATGGCTTTTACCCATACTTCATTCTCACACGCTTCTTCATATGAGTTAGGGATGGATTCCTTGCTGATTTTTCCAAGGAAAACTTCATGCTCCATAGGTAAAGCCGCCAAGGAACAGAAATGCTCAATAGGGTATGTGATAGTACTAATTTGAGTCTTATCTCCCCCTTGTGATATGAGAGTGCTATCACCAATAGGAACGAGATCTAAGCTCGACGTACGCTCAGGACTCTCTTTTATCACACACGGAAGACTACTCATGCTAGATTCTCCTTGGAGCATGGCAGAATTATTGTAGTAGAACTGAGTTTGTTTCCTTTGCCTTGTACTTCGTCTTAGAGGAATGATTGGTTCAGGTTCTCCTTCAACATCCGCTTCTGCTCCAGCCAAACTATGTTCTGATTCCTCATGTGCATCATCCGCATTTCCCTGCTCCATGATGTTTTCAGATGATTCACTCTCTCCTTGTACTTCATTCCTTGTTATTGGCGCTTTATTGAACATCATCCAATCCATAGATGATGAGACTATACCTTCAGGAGTATCATGATTCTTAGCTTCATAAAAACTTTCTTTTTCATTAAACTTCACCTCTCTAGACACATAGACCCTCCTTGTCTCCTAATTGTAGACCTTGTAGCCTTTTTGAGTTGGTGAGTATCCAATGAACACACACTTCATGCTTCTAGGTTCAAGCTTGTTTCTTTGTCCTTCTGGTAGAAACATAAAACACTTACATCCAAATGCCTTAAGATGATGTAAGCTTGGCTTGTTCTTGTACAACACTTCAAACGGTGACCTATTTTCCAAGTTCTTGGTTGGAAGCCAGTTAATTAAATAGTTTGAAGTCATCACCGCATCACCCCAATGAGATTTAGGTACTCCTTTAGCAATCATGATAGTCCTTGCTACCTCCATTAGATGTCTATTCTTTCTTTTGGCCACTCCGTTTTGTTGTGGGGTGTACGCACATGATGTTCGATGAACAATACCATGCTGGTTGAGCAATGTCTTGAATCGATTACTCAAATACTCTCCTCCATTGTAACTCCTCAATTCTTTGATTTTTGTTTTGAATTGAGTAGTAACATCGTGGATGAAATTTGAGAATGCTTCATAGACTTGATCTTTGGAATATAAGAGTGTGATCCAGGTGTATCTTGAGTAAGCATCAATGAATGAAACGAAGTACTTATATTGATCTCTTGAATTACATGGGGCGGTCCATACATCCGAGTGTAAAATGCCAAAAACTTCATCACAAGTTATGGATGAAATAGGAAAAACTTGTCTACATTGTTTTCCTAGTACACATTCTTCACGCACTACTTCTTCTTGAATGATATTGGGTAAGACCATCTTGAGAACTGCTGAACTTGGATGTCCTAGCCTTTCATGCCATAATGAGCTATCTCCAATATCCTTCCTACCAAAAACTTCTACATCTGCCTTCATTCCAAGAGCTTTTAGATCCTCTTGTTTATTTGCTTCTACAAGATACACTCCATCCTCCACCTTTGCTTCTCCGAGTACATGACTTGTTTTAGGGTCCTGAAACTTAACAAATTCAGCCCCAAACAATGCTACACAATCCAAATCCTTTGTAGCTTTATGAACTGATAGAAGGTTAGATGAGAAACTAGGCATGTATAAGGCTTTTTGTTTCCTTCTTGAAAAGTTCTAACTCTCATATCCCTTCAATCGGAACTGAGCTTCCATTGGCTACTAGCACATTTCCATGATAAGGTTCAAGGTTTTTTAACAAGTCTTGATTCTTAATCATGAGATGTGAGGCTTCTGAATCCACAATCATTTTACCCTTTCTTATGAAGCCTTTAGAACTGTACCGGATTCTGTAAGCTTGGCTAGGCTCTTGGTGAGAGCCTCAAACTCGGACCTCTTGACTGTATCTTCAACAGATTGTGCAACTCCCATGAAGGCCCTATGTCCACTTCCACTCTCCCTTAGCCGCTTAGGCCTTAAATGCGGATGGAGAGTCCAACACTTCTCCTTGGTATGTCCCTTCATCTTACAATGCTCACATTCCAACACCCTCTTGTCTTCAAATGTGAGATTCTTCTTTGCAAGATGTGCAGCTTCACTTGGTGCGTGAAATAGGTCTCTTGATCCTTCCTCCCTTTGTATCATGCCACATACTTCCGCTAGACTTGGCAGCTTCTCAAATCTGAGTATGTGCTTGATAAGGTCCTTGTAAGATGCATTTAGTGCCAAGAGTAGCCTAAACACTTGTCTTGGTCACGCCTTTCACCTAACTCCTTGGGTCTATAGTTTGTGGCCTCAAGATCTCCAATTCAGCCCACAACCTTCTATACTCCCCAAACATTTCCTTGAATGGTTTCTCCTCTTGTTGAAGCTCATTCAGTGCCCCTCTTCACCTCAAATATCTTTGATATATTTGAGATGTTTCCATATACTCCCTTGAGTATATCCCACAGCTCTTTGGCGGTATCCGCATATGAGTAAGCCACCAAGATAGATGGTTCTAGTGAGCTTTGAAGAAGAGCAAGAGTGTACTGTTCTTCTAGCTCCTCCTTAGCTTCCTCCTTTTCATTTTTTACCACCGCCTCCACTTGCTCCTTTGGCTCAACATACCGCCAAAGTCCTAGGCCTCTAAGAACAGTCTTAGTAGTTTTTGCCCAAAGAAGGTAGTTATCTCCCTTAAGAATAACAGAGATTGCTACTCTATTGGTCTCCATTTTCTAGTAGTAATATACAATCCTAGTTCTTTCACAACTTGAAGATCCACCGATCCCAAGGATATTAATCTCAGAGTGAATAGAACTTAGCAAGATGTATTACTATAGATTAGAAGATTTGTAGAGAGCTTAGAAGAATTATGAAGAGAGTTAAGCGGTTGAGTACTTAACCTGCTCTGATACCATGAAGAAATTTAAGTTTAAAGATTATAGATGATGGAGAATGTTAGAGAAGATATGAGAGATTGACATGTGAATAAGCTTGAGAATGGAGAGTTTTGGTTTGAATGTACTTCTTTTCTTATTCACTTTCTTCTCTTATATGTTTTACAAGGGGTTCTTCATGAGTATATATAGACTTTACAACTTAAGAGAAAGAGAGGGAAGAAGTGAAGGAGAAGGAGAAGGAGAAGGAGGCGTGGGGCTAGCAAATCCAACAGTAACCTGCGCCCATACCTCTCCATGCTACGTCTATACCTCTCCATGCTTCACCCATACCTCAATTTGCTTCTCCTCTTCTACTTAGTTACTTAATTAGTTATCTTCTAGTTCACTTCTAACAGCTTCCGCTTTCATCCTAACTGATTCTTTCCTTGTTCTCTCCTTCTTGTCATTTAAATTTTCTTTGATTAATTTATTACTTGAATGAGCACCTATTTCAACAGTTGTTGTATGTCTTCTGTTGCTGTGGTGGGTATACCTGATCTTGTGGATTTGCCACATTGGTGCTCTTATATGAGAGGTTGGGATTGGCCTTATAATTGACAAATCCTTTCTGGTAATTTGTCTGATTCTGTAGATAGCTTACCTCTTCTGTGGCATCTGAGCTTTCCTCCTAGTGAAGTATTTCTTCCTCAATCACAAAGTGTACATGTTTCTGATTACTGAGTAGAAACTTGTCTATCTTTTCTGTTAGAGCTTTGATCTCTTTCCTGTAGTGATCTTCAGTGGTTGAGGTTCCTCTAACTGTTCTGTCATAGTCTTCACCATTAGTGCCATCTGATTGAGCTAAGTTCTCTACTAGCTCTCAGCCTTCATCTACATCTTTGTTAAGGAAGTTGCCATTGCTTGCTGTATCTAACAGCATTCTGATTTTAGGAAGAACTCCTCTGTAAAGTGTGCTGAGTAAGGATTCATTGGAAAATCCATGATGAGGACACTTTGTTGCATAACTCTTGAATCTTTCCCAAGCTTCAGAGAAAGTTTCACCATTCTTCTGAGCAAATCCAGAGATATCTTTGCGGAATCGAGCTGTTCTGGAGTTGGAGAAGAACTTGCCTAAGAAAGCTTGCTTGCATTCCTCCCAAGATGTGATAGATCCATGAGGCAAAGTCTTCTCCCAAATGTGTGTGTTGTTGCCTAAAGAGAAAGGAAACAACCTGAGTTTGAATCCATCTTCACTGACACCATTTATCTTGGTCAGACTGCATAGTCTGTCAAACTCATCAAGATGGTCCAAAGGGTCTTCCATTGGTAGACCATGGAATTTGTTGCTCTGGATCATTGAAATAAGACCACTCTTGATCTCAAAGTTGTTGTTCTGGAAAACTGGGGGCACAATTCCTTGCCTCTGAGTATGGACATTTGGAGCATCTCCTGCTCCTATGTTTCTGGGCCTCCTTATAGGTCTCTCCTCTTCCATATCTTTCTGCTGTTTGATTTCTTCTTGTCTTTTCCTGTATTCTTGCAAAGCCTGTGGAGGATTCTGGTTTATGGCGTCTATGTACTGCTTAAGAGATAGTCGTGGTTGCATGCAAACATTGAAAACTATTAAACTCGGATTGCTGATGTCAAGTCTGTCAAGCCGATTGTGAAGTTGAAAGTGAGGTTTTGCTTGAGTGTGTAGACCGAGTTTGGTAAAAAATTTGAACAAACTCGACTTCAAGTCGAGTGAACACGTCGAGTGGTAACTAAAAAACTGAAAAGGAAACGAAATTAGTTCTTGATCTTAAAAGGCTGAAATCCAAAATGAAACAAACAATCTTAAATGGCAATGGCGCCAAATTGATAAACAGGTTTTGACTTTATTATATCAATTCCCCAAATCTTGGCATTATAGCATTTGAGGTGTCAATCCATAATGGGAAAGATGTAATCAGAAAGGATATGATCAGGTTGTTCTAAGTCAAGCTAGATGATGGTTGATGTTGGTGTAACAAGTATGAAATGGAAAATGAAAGCAAATAGAAATGCAAATGAGATTAACAAGCATAATGACAAATAGGATTCCTGGGGGTGGTGAGATCTAGGGTTCAATCTATCCTAAAATAATGCTTTCTTAGACTACTTGTTCAAGGTATTCTCTAGACAATGATCTTCTTAACAAGCTAAACCCACTCTCATGGTGATTAACCTCAAATCTCAGAAACTTTCTAATCTTGACTCTCATCAATGAAACATAACTGAGATAGGCATAAAGATCCAGATCATTAAAGCCAAAATGCTCCCTAGACATCTAATCTCTTAGGATAGGATGAATAAATCGCTGGAATTAGGATGATCAGACATTGAACACCTTTTGAGTGGTGAATGTCTGGAATCATATTCCAATTGATCAGAAAGAATAAGCATTAAGAACCCTAATCCAGAAGAGAAATGGAAGTATTAAAGCATTAACAATATTAAAGAGACGAAATCTAACCCAGATCTACCATTTTCCCCAAGAACCCTAAATTTCACTACTAAGATGAAGAACACATAACAAAATGTAGAAACCCAAAAACGAAATAAACTGCATAATCATAAACAGAAAGAGAGATAAACAAGATTGCAGAATAAACAAAATGCAAATTCCTAATGGAAATGGGCAGATCTAAGGATCTAAAAACCCATAAAAGTTAAGAACAATGAAAAGTGCTTAAATGAAATGTAAATAAAGATAAAACTTAACAGACTTGGCTGAAAATTACCTAGAGTTAAGTATTTATAGAGAAGGATTAACTCCCTAAGTAAAAGTAATTAAGAAAAGTGAGAATGGTAAAAACGGGGCAGGACTCGGGATGCTTGATTGAGTGGTCATCTCGAGTAGGTTCATTTCTTCAAAGGTGGGAGCTTGACTCAAGATGTTTGATCGAGTGGGCCAAAGTTGTCATCTTGATGTCTTGATCGGGATGATACAGAGTGATGCATCCCAAGTGGCTCCTGAAATCCTTGCTTTGTCTTTAAACTCGGGATGAAACCAAGTGGTGCACCTCGAGTGGCCCCCTTGGTCTCTGACTTGGGTTGAAACCGAATGTCTTGGTTGAGTTACTCCACTCCCATTCCCAAAAGCTCCATAAACCTCCCTAAGTACCTGAGAATCATCCAATATGCAATGCAAATGCAACATCTAATGCAAATCCTAAGTAAATGCAATAAGTATGCAAAATGGACAGAAAACTAATAGGAATGACAATGAAAATAGCAAAGTATAGAGGATTAAGTATTCTAAAAATACGCAAATATCATACTTATCAGCAAGCAAAGACTAAGTTTGGGGGAATTGAGTAGTATGATATTTGCATAGTTTTTAGCATACTTAATCATCTATATTGGTTACTTTCATTATCATTTCCACCAGTTTCTTATCCATTTTGCATACTTACTACATTTACTTAGGATATTCATTAGGTATAGTATTTGCATTGCATATTGGATGATTCTCAGGTACTTAAGGAGGATTATGAAGCTTTTGGGAATGGACGTGGAGTAACTCGACCAAGGCACTCGGTTTCATATCGAGTTAAGCACCAAAGCAAGGATCTTGCAGCCACTCGATCAAGATCACTCGATTTCATCCCGAGTCCAACATGCCAAGATGCCAACTTTGGCTCCACTCGATCAAGAATCCCGATTAAAGTCTCACCTTTGAAGAACTACTCTACTTAAGATGTCTACTCGGTTTAGCAAACCGATTAGAACCCCATTTTTACTATTTGTACTCTCTTTAATTACTTTTACTTAAGTGTCTAATCCGCCCCTAAAAATACTTAACTCTAGGTCATTTTTGGCCAAGTCTGTTTAGTTTTATCTTTATTTACATTCATCTAAGCACTTTTCATTGTTCTAAACTTTTTGGGTTTTTAGATCCTTACTGCCCATTTTTATTATGAATTTGCATTTTGTTTATTCAGCAATTTTGTTTATCTATTTTATCTGTTTATGATTATGCAGTTTATTTCGTTTTCTTGGTTTTTACATTTTGTCATGTGTTCTTCATCTTAGTGAAATCTAGGGTTCTTGGGTGATATGAGCATGGAAACGCCAACACATGGAGAAGAAGAGGAAGGAACCATGGACATTCCCAAAGGTCCTTTGGCCCATGCAAGATCAAGGAAACTTTAAGAAACTGTAAGAAACATCATTAAGGATAGCATGGAAGCATGAAAAAGCTAAGAAAAGGTAACACCGAGACATGCTCACTTCCATTCAAGTCACTCTAAGTTAATCATCTTCTAAGTGACTTTAGTGTGCTCTTTTTCCCTTAAACTCGGTTTTATCCCAATGGGTTTTCCGACTAAGGTTTTTAATGAGGCCTCAAGATTCACTTAAACCTTATGATGAATAACTTAGCACCACACTTGATATTTTGGACCGTCCTTTGATGCATTGGACCGACCTCAAACTATCTTCTAGTATAAGTTAAACTATAATTTCATTTTATTGTTTAAGTTCACAAAACTCTTTCATATTCTGTCTTGTCGACTTCTAGTCTTTGTCCAGAGTCTTAGGATGAATGTTTAGAGTCCCAATATTTAGTAGTCTCGAGGCACGTGATTCTGTTCAAGTCACCTCTCTATATAAGTCGTGTAAGCCTCATTCGGCAAACAACTAACTTTTATTCAACTTCTTTTTCAGAGAAAATTCTCTATGTTCTTTAATAACATTTCAAGATTGTTTGGTGAGTCATATCCAACAATCGACCCCAATTCTCTGGTGTTTCATATCCAGAAAATCAATCTTTATCTTCCTCGAGTGTGTCATATCTTGGAGAGACAATGTTGAGTGTTTATTAGGTGTGTAATATCCGAAATAAACCTCAAGAAGTATCAAGAAGCCCTTCCGCAACATCTTGTGTCCCGCATCAATCCATCACCTTGTCCAGTTCAAGTCTTTGATTCACTAAGGAAAGGATCTATCCTTCTTCTATCCAAAGAACCATTCGGCCGCTTCTAAGAAGACCCCCTCAATCGGTCCATTCCAGCATCAACTCGGCCTTATGTCTTTTTCTATCCATTGGTCTATCAACCTATCCTACCAATGAGAAATTTGAGTCTTGGGCATGACCGAGATCATGTCAGAGCAAGCTTTTTCGATTTGGTTGTAAGTGGTTCATCTTCTTGTTCTTTCACCTTCTTGATCTTTCATCTTCTGTCTTTTCATTCCCAATCCTCATCTTCTTGGTCGAGTTTCTCATCTCGCCATTTCTGTTATTCTATTCTTTATTTTCTATTCTCTTCTAAAGATCCGTTGGATCTCATTAAAAAAAAAAAGAAACAAACAAGGAAAACAAAAAACAAAGAAAAAGAAAACCGAGAAGCATTCTATAACTCATCTTGAGTGGGGATTGTTGTTCATATTTCTCAACAAATTTGATCGGACTTGTTTGATAAGAACTCTGTGACAAAATCTCTGTGAGAAGTACTTGAGAGAAAAACCCGTGAGAGAAACACTTGAGACAAAACACTTGAGAGAAACACTAGTGAGGAAAATCCTGTGAGAGCTTTTTCTTCTAATGGTTTGTTAAGTTTTGCAGGGAAGATGTCTCATAGTGAAGCTGGAAGTGAAAACAAAAATTGCCCAAGAAGAGCCAGACCACAAAACATGGACGTGCAAACCCTCATGGAAGAGATGAGGCGGCTCTTAAGGCAGTAACTAGACCCTGTCCATGAAAGAATGGACACCATTCAGCAATCCGTGAACGAAGGACTTCCTCAACATCATGCGGAAAGGAGAAGGGTGCAAATACCAATTGATGAAGATGAAGGGCCAGATTATGACAGCCATGGAAACCAAGCTTCTAATGGACATCCGAGACATGCAAGAGAAGCAAGGGAACGTAAAGTAGATAATCTTAATGGTCTTAAGTTAAAAATACCACCATTCTATGGGAAGAATAATCCAGACGCCTACATGGAGTGGGAGAAGAAGATAGAACTTGTCTTCGATTGCCAGCCTTACACCAAAAGGAAGAAAAATCAAGTGGCTGCAACCGAGTTCTATGACTATGCAATCAATTGGTGGGATCAACTTGTCACCAGTAGGAGACGCAACCAAGAACAGCATGTTGAGACTTGGGAAATGATGAAGAACCTGATGAGAAAGCGGTTTGTTCCAAGTCACTATTACCGGGAGTTGCACCAGAGGCTTAGGAGGTTAAGCCAAGGTATAAGAGTGTGGAGGACTAATACCAAGACATGCAATCTCTCATGATCAAAGCCGACATAGATAAAGATCATGAGGCAACTATGGCGAGGTTTCTAAGTTGTTTAGCTCGTGATATTCAAGACAGGATGGAGCTTCAAACTTATGGAGACTTGGAAGAGATGCTTCACAAGGCTATCCTTGTTGAACAGCAGATCAAGAGAAGAAGTTCTTCCAAGAATTCCTATGGAGCTGGAGCAACCTATCCTAGATCAAGCTACAAACCGGAGGACAAGACCATTGTCAAGCCAAAGACTGATTCCAACCCTTACACCACAACTTAAGATGCAAAGGAAAAAGCAGTAGCTACTTATTCTAAAAACCAAGATGTTAGATGCTTCAAGTGTCAAGGGAGAGGACACTACGCCAGTGAGTGCATCAACAAAAGAACCATGATCCTTTTGGGTAATGGTGATATAGAAACTGATTAAGAAGAAGAACTTGAAGAAGAAGAGAACTCAGATGCTGAGGAGATTGAGTTACCAGCAACAGGAGAGCTATTTGTCGCAAGGCAACATTAAACATTCAAGCCAAGGATACGGATCAGGAGCAACGGGAAAACCCGTTTCACACCAGATGCCTGGTACTAGGCAAGGTTTGCAGCCTTATCATTGATGGAGGAAGCTGTGCCAATGTGGCAAGCAAAACCATGGTGAAAAAGATAGGACTAGACGAGAAGAAGCATCTGAAGCCTTACAAGCTTTAATGTCTGAATGATGAAGGAGAGATGATCGTGCATAGCCAAGTATTGGTTCCTTTAACCATAGGCAAGTATCAGAACGAGATCTTGTGTGACATTCTACCAATGGAGGCCGGTCACATTCTACTTGGAAGGCCGTGGCAGTTTGATAAGAAGGTCATCGATGGGTTTACTAATCAGTATTCCTTTATACACAATGGCCGGAAGACCATTCTTGGTCCATTGACGCCACCAGAAGTTTATCAAGATCAACTATGGCTAAAACAAACAGACAAAACCAAAGAGAGAGAATCCCAAACACATCACCACCCAACAAAGAAGAGAGTTTGAGATAAACCAAGAAAAAGACCTTTGAGAGAAAACCCGAGAGACAATCAAACTCCTTGTGAGATCTAGTGTTGTTAAGAGAACCTTGTTCTCTAAGCAAACCATTATTTTGTTTGTTTACAAAGAGGTTTTGGTAAGCCTTACTAACTTGGTGCCGGAAGTTTCGAGCAACATTTCTTTTCTTTTGCAGGAGTTTGAGGATGTCTTTCCGGAGGAGAATCCCAAGGGATTACCACCTATCCGTGGGATTGAACATAAATTGATTTTGTTCCTGGAGCTTAACTCCCAAACCGTCCAGCGTACAGAACCAATCCTGTGGAGACTAAGGAGCTTGAAAGACAAGTAGAATAGCTGATGGCTAAGGGCCATATCCGAGAGAGCATGAGCCCTTGTGCCATGCTGGTGCTACTTGTTCCAAAGAAAGATGGCACCTGGAGGATGTGCGTGGATTGCAGAGCCATCAATAATATCACTGTAAAGTATCGCCTCCTTATTCCTCGTTTAGATGACATGTTGGATGAATTACATAGTTCTTGCATATTCTCTAAGATAGATCTTAAAAGTGGATACCATCAGATTAGGATGAAACGAGGGGATGAATGGAAAACTGCTTTTAAAACTAAACATGGGTTGTATGAGTGGTTGGTAATGCCTTTTGGACTGACAAATGCACCTAGTACATTCATGAGGTTGATGAACCATGTCCTTAGGTCCTTTATAGCATTTGTGTGGTTGTATACTTTGATGATATTCTTCTTTACAGCAAAAGTCTGGATGAGCATGTTAAGTACCTAGAGGCGGTTCTGAATGTACTTAGGAAGGAAAAGCTTTATGCCAATCTTAAGAAATGTACTTTTGGAACAGATAACTTGGTCTTTTTAGGCTTTGTTGTGAGTGCAGATGGCGTGAAGGTAGATTTGGAGATGATCAAAGCTATCATGGAGTGGCCAGGTCCAACCAATGTTAGCGAAGTAAGAAGCTTCCATGGGCTTGCCGCTTTCTACAGATGTTTTTTCCAGAACTTTAGCACCATAGCTGCTCCATTGACCGAAGTGATTAAGAAGGAAGTCAGATTCAAGTGGGGAGAAGCACAAGAAGCCACTTTCCATTGCCTTAAAGAGAAGCTTACTAATTCACCTCTCCTTGCTTTTCCTGATTTTAACAAAACCTTTGAAATTGAATGTGATGCCTCAGGGATTGGAATTGGTGCTGTGTTAATGCAGGAGAAAATGCCTATAGCATACTTCAGTGAGAAGCTTGGAGGAGCAACTCTCAACTATGTTACGTACGACTAGGAGATGTATGCTTTAGTGAGGACACTCCAAACTTTCCAACATTATCTCTGGCCTAAAGAGTTTGTGATACATACCGACCATGAATCACTCAAATATCTAAAAGGTCAGAACAAGCTAAGCAAGAGACATGCCAGATGGGTCGAGTTTTCATAGAGACTTTTCCTTATGTAATCAAGTACAAACAAGGTAAGGAAAACATAGTGGCCGATGCACTATCTCGGAGGTATGTTCTCTTAAGTACTCTTGATTCCAAGCTCTTAGGATTTGAACAAATCAAAGGTATGTATGGAACAGATTCTGATTTTTGCGATGCCTATAGAATGTGTGCGAAATATGCCTCTGGCCATTACTTTCGGCAAGATGACTATCTCTTCAATGACAACCGCCTATGTGTACCTAGTTGTCCCTTGAGAGATTTATTTGTTAGGGAGTCTCATGGGTCACTTTGGCATCGCGAAGACACTTAAGGTGTTACAAGACCATTTCTTTTGGCCACACATGAGAAGGGACGTGGAACGGATTTGTGAAAGATGAACAACCTGCAAACAAGCTAAGTCCAAAGTCCAAAGCCACGATAATTCATAATTGAGGACAAATCCTTTTCAAGAGGGAGGGGATGATATGAGCATGGAAACGCCAACACATGGAGAAGGAAGGAACCATGGTCATTCCCAAAGGTCCTATGACCCGGGCAAGATCAAGTAAACGCCAAGAAGCAGTAGGAAACATCTTAAGGATAGCATGGAAGCATGAAGAAGCTAAGGAAAGGCAACACCAAGACATTCTCACTTCTATTCATGTCGCTCTAAGTTAATCATCTTCTAAGTGACTTGAGTGTGATCTTTTTCCCTTAAGCTCGGTTTTATCCCAATGGGGTTTCCGACTAAGGTTTTTAATGAGGCCTCAAGATTCACTTAAACCTTATGATGAATAACTTAGCGCCACACTTGATATTTTAGACCGTCCTTTGATGCATTGAACCGACCTCAAACTATCTTATAGTATAAGTTAAACTATAGTTTCATTTTATTGTTTAAGTTCGCAAAACTCTTTCATATTCTGTCTTGTCGACTTCTAGTCTTTGTTCAGAGTCTTAGGATGAATGTTTAGAGTCCCAATATTTAGTAGTCTGGAGGAACTTGAGTCTGTTCAAGTCACCTCTCTCTATATAAGTCGATGCAAGCCTCATTCGGCAAACAACCAACTTTTTATTCAACTTCTTTTTCAGAGAAATTTCTCTAAGTTCTTTAAGAACATTTTAAGATTATTTGGTGAGTCATATCCAACAATCGACCCCGATTGAGTCAAAATTAGGAAGTTTCTGAGATTTGAGGTTAATCACCATGAGAGTGGGTTTAGCTTGTTGAGAAGATCATTGTCTAGAGAATAGCTTGAATATGTTGTTTAAGGAAGCATCATTTTAGTATAGGGTAAATCCCAGATCTCACCAGACCCCCATGAATCTTATTTGTCATTCTGCTTGTTAATCTCATTTGCATTTCTTATCGTATTTCATTTGCTAGTTCATACTTGTTACAACAAAATAAATCATCATCTAGCTTGACTTAGAATAACCTGATCATATCCTTTTTGATTGCATCTTCCCAATTTAGAAATTGACACCTCAAATGCTACAACGACAAGATTTGGGGAATTGATCTAATAGTTTCAAAACCTGTTTATCACCATACTCTTCTTACAATAACTAGCAACAGATTAGACTTAGACAGACATTAAAATCCCTTTAACATTTATTGATTTGTAACCATGAATCAAGTATATGCAAAGCTCATTGAATCTCATTTGGCTAAGGGTATAGGTTAATAGACAAAGATGGTCCCTTCTAAGTTTTGTCTAATTAGAATAGGTATCTCTCAGGAAATCATTGAGGTTTAGAAGAATGCTAAAGGTCAGGACCAAACTATGCATACAAGGACAGATTCTTATCTACCCAAACACATAAGAAGTAAACTCAAACCTATCATCTAATCCCAGAATGCATCCTAAGAGCACCTTTATTCATAAGAAACCATGTTGGTTTCTTATATATATTATTTAATTATTTTATAATTAAAAAAAAAAAAACAGAAATTTGACCAATTATATTTGAACATCTGTCAGAAACCTCTCTAGAAACGTTTCTAAAAATTCCTAAACTAGATACGTATCTAAGCTTTTATTATGTCTTTATAATATTTTGTTTTATTTTATTCTCTAGATACACATTAAAAGACCATTGATGGAGATGCTCTAAGGAGTGGTTTACTACTTATTGATCTAGCGTATTGGGTTTTCTTTCTGTTTTTCTAAGGCTCTTTTCTAAACACTTCTATTTTTTTTTCTTTTCTGAGCCTAGATCTTTTTATTTTTGTTTTAAACTCTTCAAATCCTTTACTATACACTTTTCTTTTTCTTTTTATAACTCCTAACTCCTATAACTTATAAACGCATCTTTTATAGCCTTTTTCTTTATATCTCAAAATCCTAAGGTGAATGTCAGACTCGGGTCACAAACCCGAGGTTGTGAAACCGAATTACACAACCCAAAAACACAAAATCCTAACCAAATCCCCAAATACGAACCCCACTAGTCCTAAGTTATCCAAAACGTGTGAACCAGACTACATGAGATCTTATCCTTGTCCGCTTCAACCTAACTTTCTAACTAAGCTCAATTAGGCAGAAAAGGCCTCACAATCACACAAAGAGTAATAAATGGCTTGAAAGAAGGTTAAAGTTAATGGAATAGATTCTAACTGTTCCAAAGAAGGGAATCAACTACCTGGGTTAACAAAGGGTGGTAGAAGGGATAAGATAACTTAAGTATGTATATGGTATCCATGAGTTATTTTCAATGCATAAATAAGATAACTTTAAGTCCAGTTTAGGTTCCACTAGATAGGGATATGAATTTCAGATCTCAGCATGTTTTCAGCCTAATCTAGATGCAGAGTTAAGCAATTGGAGCATGGTTCTATCTTAACTTCAAACTTCACTTATTATTTCAGCAAGTTTACAAGGTTTTTTCATAATATTTCCCCTATGCAATGCAGCAATCCTATATGCAATTACTAGACTCAATCCTAAAATAAAAATGCAACTACATGAACATTCTGCTTTTGTGAAATGGATTTTCAAACAAATTTAAATATTTTTTGGTTTTTTCTATGCCTTAGATGATATGTGTATGCAGACTCAAGAATGAAAAGATGAAAATAAGATTCAAAGAAAACTAGTTAAATACTCCCTAGATACTCCCCCAAACTTAAATCGCACAGTCCCTTGCGTGATAAATAATCCAGAAAAGAACCTAGGGTCAAACATAAACAAATAATCCTAAAATGCATGATATGTAAAATGGAAGATTGTAGTGATACCTCAGTTCATGGAGAAGAAATATGGAGCAATTTCATTATTCTCTCATGTGTGCAAGCAAGAGGAGGAGGTAACTCGGTTTGTTTGATCGAGTGTGACATCCCGCGTCTGATTTTGGTACTGTGCAAACTAGACATCATCTCGAGTTACTTGGTCGAGTTACCTCCAAAAACTTCAATTTTCACCTGATTGGTTCAAGACTTGTGAATTCACCACCGTTTCACCCTGAAATTCATAAATACTTAAAGAAAACATCAGAAATAACAAGAAAACTTGAAATTGAAAACTAGTATGTACAAGGATAGTCATGGAATTTCCTCCCAAGTGAGCATGTTTTAAGTCACTAAGCTTGACTTTCTTACTCATCAGGCTGGTTGTTCATAAAGAGGCTTTGAGGTCATCTTTCCTCTGGTAGATGGATCATCAAACTCATCATGTTTCCTTGCCCAATCAGAACTTTGGTACTCAAATACTTCTCCCTTCAAGTAAAAATCCACTTGATCAGGTGGATACTTGATTCCTCTAGACCAGTTCATTGATTTCTCACCCTTATTGGTGTTTCCAGAAGGTAGAGCTTCCTTGAAACCAAATGATGATGCTCCTGTTGCTAGATCCCAAGAGGCTTTAGTTGCTTTCCTTGATGAGAAAACTATCATCTGAACCTGGAGATCATTGACTTGTTGCTTCAGCTCATGCACAGTAATTTGAAGGTCCATGACTGTTCTTTCCAGATATTTGTAATTCCGTATACCCTTCTGTGCATCTTCACCAAACTCCCCATGTGGCTTCTCAATTTCCTGATCTTCTTATTCAATTGAAAGGAGCTGTCTCTCTATAGTTTGCTTTCTCATGGCATCAATAATATCATACTGCAGCTTATTGCCATCTCCAAGGTTGAGATCTATTTTTCCTCTGCCAACATCAATAGTTATTCCAGCAGAGGCCGAGAAAGGTCTTCCAAGGATGGGAGGATCCTTTGCTTCTCTGTCAATCTTCAAAACCACAAAATCTGTAGGGATCTCTAAGTTCCCTATCTTGACAGGCACATCCTTTAAAAATCCATGAGGCTTCCTTGTGGATCTATCAGCTAACATCAGAGAAACATAACATGGATCAAACTTGTTCTACCCAAGCTTCTGGGCAATAGAGAGAGGCATCAGACTGACTGAAGCTCCTAAATCACAAAGACTGTTGTGAAATTTGGAATATCGAATTGAGCATAGCAGAGTAAAGGAGCCTGGATCTGTCAGCTTGTCTTTGACTATACCTATGTAGCCAAGACTTTGGAGATCTTCTGTTTATCATCTTCAACCTTTCTCTTCTTTTGCTCATTTTCTTCAACTATCCTCTTCCTTTCATCTTCTGCAACTTTCCTTTTCAATCCTTTCCCGAGCTCTTTTCTGGTGTGATGGGGGGGCAAAGCGTTTTCGCTTCTTCTAGCAATTCTTCAGCTTCCAACTGGTCCAAATCCTCATCGATCAATGTAACATGTCCTTCAATTATCTCTTTCATATACCTTTGAGGATAAGGTAGTCTTGATAGCTCATTTAGCCTATAAATCCTCTTTTCTTTGTCCTTAACCCTTGCTTGCTCATCTGGAGATAGGAGGTTGATGTCTATAGAGGACCTCCATACTTCACTTGGTTCTGGTTTCTTCAGCCCAAGTACATCCCCCCAAGTTTGAACTCCACTGTCATCAGTATACTGCTCATGACTCTTCCTGAAAGGAGGTGAAGGAGAGGGTTGCGTTGGAGAAGGCATTCCTGAAGTGTGTCAACCTGTGTTTGCATAGCATTACAAGTAGTGGTCATTTGTTTCTGAGCATCAGTAATCTTGGTTGTGATTCAAGTGTGTGGGACTGTTGTGAGTGGATAAGTTGTTGAATTGCCTTTCCCCAAGCAGGGGGAAGAGGTTGGGTTGGTTGTTGGTAGAGATCCATTGGTGGAGCTGGAGATTAAGGAGAAGGTGAAGGTAGTTGTCCTTGTTCTTGATAACATTGGTGTTGAACCTCTACTGAGGCGACATGGTGCTGCTGATGTTGGAGAAGGTCATATGGGAAAGATGTAATCAAAAAGGATGCCATCAGATTGTTAAAGTCAAGCCAGATGATGGTTGGTTTAAATGTAACAAGTATGATAAAATATGAATAAACAAAGTAAGGAAAATAAGAAATGCAAGATGATGATTAAGTAGATTAACAAATAAGGTTTCTGAGGGTTTGGTAAGATCTGGGATTCAATCTATCCTAAAATGATGTTTTCTTAAACAACTTATGCAGGCTATTCTCTAGACAATGATCATCACAACAAGTTAAACCCACTCTCATGGTGATTCACCTCAAATCTCAGAAACTTTCTAATCTTGACTCTCATCAATGAAAAATAACTGAGATAGTCATAAAGATCCAGATCATTGAAGCCAAATTGCTCCCTAGACATATAATCTCCTAGGATAGGATGAACAAATCTCTGGAATTAAGATAATCAGACATTCATTGAATACCTTTTGAGTTGTGAATGTCTGGGATCATATTCCAATTGATCAGAAAATATGCATTAATAACCCTAATCCAGAAGTGAGTTGGAAGTATTAAAGCATTAGCAACGTTAAAGAGACGAAATCTAATCCAGATCTAACATTTCCTTAAGAACCCTAAAATTCACTACTCAGATGATGAACACATGATCAAATGCAAAAATCCAGAAAATGAAATAAACTGCATAATCATAAGCAGATAGAGTAGATAAACAAGATTACAGAATAAACAAAATGCAAATTTGTAATGAAAATGGGCAGATCTAAGGATCCAAAAACCCAGAAAATGAAGAGCACTAAAAAGTAAGCAAACGAAATTTAATTAGGAATAAAACTAAAAAGACTTGGCCGAAAATGGCCTAGAGGTAAGTATTTATAGAGGTGGATTAAACCCCTAATTAAAAGTAATTAAAAAAGTAAAAATAGTAAAAACGGATCTGGACTTTGTTTGCCAAACAGAGTGGTCATCTCGAGTTGGGTCATTCTTCAAAGGTGGGAGCTTGACTCAGAATGTTTGGTCGAGTGGAACCAAAGTTGGCACCTTTAAGTGTTTCACTCAAGATGGAGATCGAGTGGCTTGATCGAGTGGCTCCAAAAATGCATCTTTTGGCTCAAACTTAGGATGATCTCGAGTGGCTTGATCGAGTGTCCTCAAAATGGGGTCTTGGTGTCCAAACTCGATCTCAAACCGAGTGTGCTAGCCGAGTTACCCTTCTTTGGTCCATTTAGGTCCAGAAATCATCAGAAATCACCTGAAAATACCCCAAAATGCAAACTATATGCAAAACTAATGCAAACCTAGGATAAGTGAGATAAACATGTAAATGAATGAATAAAAGAGAGAAATGGTGAAGAAACATTGGAAAAGTGATGAAATATGCATGATAGGCAAGGACAGATAATCAACCGTGGTTCAGCTAGGTGACAAACGAGTTACGCATGTTAACCAGGTATGGTCCCCACGGGCTTGTCTTCAATATTGAGTCTCATTGGGCTAACAATGGCGAATGGTGTCAAGACAGGGTTTATCACACGGTTTGGCCAATGACTAGCAACAAGCACGAGGCTTTGAGACTGATTAAGCCAAATCTAGGACTAAAGCAAGACGTTTCAAGGATATGCCAAACTGGACTATCTTACGAAAAACAGAATCTGAAAACGACAAGGAAAGATGCAACCTGGGAGTCAATTCTTTGCTCTGATACCAGCTGATATGTCCCCGGATGTAGATCTCCACAGACATTCTAGTCGGGACCTGGGTTGGACAGCTGAAGACTGGCAAGGAACAAACAATACGATCAAGGTGGCTTGAGGGTTGCAGTTTGGGTCACGCACGCGGTCAGGTCTCCTCGGTAGGAGAACACCAATGCAGTCAGGATCTCTCGGCAAGAGCGAGTGGTAAAGGATCCTTGATTTGCAAACAGAAATGTGGTTTGAGGTTCTCAGCACGTTAATGTTGGAGTTAGAACAGGCAGTACGATCAAGGGATGCGGGAAAATGATGACGCGGTCGGGAAGTAGTGATGATAGAATGTAATGATGAGAGCAATGGAGAGACTAATAAGCGGTAAGACAATAAGGACAGGGTTAAACGGTAAGCGGTAAGGAGAACAACGATGATATGAATGAGCGGTAAAGGAAACAAGTGATGTTAGGAGCAAGCAGTAAGGGAATGAGGAATGGTAGGAACAAGCAGTAAGGAAATAAGTGATGGTAAGAACAATGGATTAATAGCTGTCCACACGATGGTTGGACGACACCATGATACAACTGGACCAGAATCCGAGCAGAGCTTCAAGAATTTCTGGTGTTTAATCTAAAGTGAGACTGGAGAGATCAAAGCGTTTTTGGCTAAGTTGTTTATTCAAGTCTGCCTTTTTGAGGCCGAGGTTTACAAGTTTTAAATAGGAGGGATATTTGGGCGTCCCAACTCTTACAAAGAACTAGCGTGTCCTTGGGAGTTTACATGCGGTGGTAAAAACGGTAAACAATGTTCTTAAGTGAAAAAGGTAAAAAGAGGAAAGGATAGGGATTATGGTTGAGCGGCATTCCATGAACCATGAATTGGTAAGGAAGGTGACAGGTTTGAGCCTAATGCGTCCGGGTCGTAAGCCTCATTAAAAACCTTGTTGGCAAAACCACTTAGGGATAAATACCAATCAAGGGAAAAGAGTACTTAGGCAAATATATCTTTAGAGGCATGTTTTCACCGGTTAGGGTGAAAATGTTAAGGACTTGGTCCTTGGTCTTCTCTTCACATGCGGGTCTGGTCCATGCATTCTTCCTAAGTCCTTGGATGATAAAGAGATTGAATCTCAACTGATATCTCTTGGACTGGATACGGTCTATGGCGGATACCGGTATGAGGGGTAAGGGACCTTGGCTACCAGACTGGTCGGAGTCGGTATCGTCGGGAGAGTCTTTTTCAGGTTTGGTGGAGGCTTGGGCCTCATCAAATCCACTCTCATGGTACTAATCATTTTAAATATTCATAACTCTCGTGAAACATCAATTAATTAATAAGCATTACTAATCGTTCTTACTAACCTCTAAACATCCTAAACATCAACTCTCATTGGTTAAGATTGCAAATAACTTGAAAATTTTTGATCAAACATTTCATAAAACACATTGTGGGTGTTAGAAATGCTCAAGATCTAAACCAACAATCTCTTAACAGTCTAGTATTAACCTCAACCTAACAAGCATGGATCTAATGATTACAAGCCTAAACTTCACTAACCTTTCACTAATCAAACCATATCTAACATCCCAAGAATCCTAAAATAGACTACTCACTCATGTTTATGAAAACATAAATCATTTGGTTTGATCTTTGCATTATCATCGTCATAAGACAAGATAATCAATAATAGAGGAAAAACCAAACTTTATAAAACTCCAAAGGTCCAAGATCTTAAGAACAAAAACTTAGATAATACTAAAGTGGCTAAGAACCAAGTTTAAAAAAAAGGATAAAACCCTAAAAATAAGGTGGAGAAGTATTTATAGTGAGATAAGAGACTTGGGTAACATTAAAAATTGGATCTGGTTAAACATCATTTTAGGGAAAATTAAAGCTTCAGAACCGGTCAGTAATTGGCTATGCCGATGGGTGTGCTTGGTGGGATCCATCGGTGGGCCTTGACCGATAACATTGGCCAGTGGGATCTCCGGGTATGATTTCTCAAGCTCCATCAGTACTATTTGATTGAAGGAAGTGGTTGATAGGATTCATCGATTTGCCCTTGTCGATGGTGGAGATCGATGGGGATATCGGATGGCTTTGGGGTAGTTTCATCAGTCAGTTTTGACCGGTGGAGTTAGCCGATGGGTTCCATCGATGGCTTCTGGCCAGTGGGTCTGACTGATGGCTGTGAGGTGACATTCATGCTGTAAATTTCCTTAGCCTTTGTCCTTCTCTTGATTCATTTTCATAAGTCCAAAACCTCCAAGAGTACCTAATCGGGATTTAATGCTTATGTAAAATGTATGGATGTGACTAATTGTACTCAAAGGCAAGGACATGAAAAATGAGTTACAAATTCAACTAACTATGTGAAATGATGCAAATATGGAGAAAATTATAGTAAAAACTATATGGAATGCAATGTAAAATATTAGAATATAAACTCCCCCAAACTATTATTTTGCTTGTCCGCAAGCAAACATTGAAACACAAGTCAAAGAAGTTGAGAATGGGGTGTGGATTCAAAGCCTTAAATTTCAAAGAGGGATTCAATGTAAGGTCCTCGAAGTTAGCTAAGTAATGAAAACCCTGACATTTACTCTACACATACTTTGCCATAATCATGCCAAACTGCAATCTAATTAACCCTAACCAAAACTAATTTGCAATCACAAATGAAACAACTCTTCAATTCATTAATCTTTATGCGTGGTCTTGCTAATGGAAAATCAATCCAATCCATTTGGCTAGGGGGAAATTGTTAATATGTGAAAAGGAAGCTAAATGAAATGAGGGTTCCTGATATGATCATGGACCAGCTAGCACTTGGAGAAGAAGAGGATAACGCCTTAGTCATTCCTGAAGGTCCCATGACCCGTGCAAGAACAAGAAGACTCCAAAAAATTGTTGGAATAAACCTAAAGATGTCTTGGAGGCATGAAGAAGTTCGTCCAAGACAAAACAACCAAGAAATGCTTATCTCCATTCAAGCCATTTCAAGTTGATCATCATCAAGTGGCTTGTGTGTGCTCTTTTTCCCTTGCTTTGGTTTTATCCCAATGGGTTTTCCAAACTAAGGTTTTTAATGAGACCTCAAGTTCACTTACACCACTTTGATGATTAACTTGGTCGTCTTATTCATGCAATGGACTGACTCAACATTTACTTTATGTTATAATCTATACTATAGTTTCATTTCATTGTCTTTATTTCCACAAACTTCTTTTATTTTGGTCATAGACGCCATTTAGTTTGGGTCAAGGTCTTTGATCTTGTTTTAGAGTCCCAAGAGAGTCCTTTTATGAGGAGCATGAATCTGTTCAAACTTCCTCTCTATTTAAACTCATTGTAAGCTCCATTCTAGGGCATTCAACTTTTTTATCAAATTATTTTCAGAGATAAATCTGTTTAGTTCTTCAAGAACATTTTCTGATTGTTTGGTGAGTCATATCCAACAATCTTTTTCGAATCTCTGGTGAGTCATATCCAGGAATCAAACCTTGTCATCACCAAGTGTGTAATATCTTGTCTTGACATTGAGGAATATCAGTGGGCATCCAAATCCATTGTGTGACCATTTAATCCATTTAACAATGAGCCTTTCCATAGCCTCTTGTGTCACCATTCGATCCACCGCTTGATAAACAGGATCTTCACTTCCTAACCGTCCAGCATATAGAACCAACCCTGTGGACACTAAGGAACTTCAAAGACAAGTTGAAGAGCTAATGGCGAAGGGGCATATCCGAGAAAGCATGAGCCCTTGTGCTGTGCCGGTATTTCTTGTTCCAAAGAAGGATGGAACTTGGAGGATGTGTGTGGACTGTAGAGCCATCAACAATATCATTGTAAAGTATTGACATCCTATTCCTCGTTTAGATGACATGTTAGATGAATTGCATGGTTCTTGCATTTTCTCTAAGATAGATTTAAAGAGTGGATATCATCAAATTAGAATGAAAGAAGGAGATGAGTGGAAAACTGCATTTAAAACCAAGCATGAATTGTATGAGTGGTTAGTCATGCCTTTTGGATTAACCAATGCACCTAGTACATTCATGAGGTTGATGAACCATGTCCTTAGATCTTTCTTTGGCATCTTTGTGGTTGTGTAATTTGATGACATTCTAGTGTACAGCAAGAGCTTTGAGGAACATATAGAATATCTTAGGGCTGTTCTTGATTTTTTAAGGAAAAAAAATTGTATGCTAATCTTAAGAAGTGTACTTTTGGAACATATAACTTGGTCTTTTTAGGCTTTGTTGTGAGTGCAGATGGCATAAAAGTACACCCGGAGAAGATTAAAGCAATCATGGATTGGCCAAGTCCAACCACCATTAGTGAAGTAAGGAGTTTCCATGGACTTACTGGTTTTTACAGGCGTTTTGTCAAGAACTTTAGCACCATTGCTGCTCCATTAACTGAAGTGATCAAGAAAGATGTTGGATTCAAGTGGGAAGAGGCACAAGAAGCTAATTTCCAATGCCTTAAGGAGAAGCTTACTCATTCTCCTCTACTTATCCTTCCTGATTTTAATAAAACATTTGAGATTGAGTGTGATGCCTCAGGAATTGGTATTGGTGCTGTGTTAATGCAGGAGAAAAGACCTATAGCATACTTCAGTGAGAAGCTTGGAGGAGCAACTCTCAACTATGCTACTTACGACAAGGAGATGTATGCTTTGGTGAGGGCCTTACGAACATGGCAACATTATCTCTGGCCTAAGGAGTTTGTAATAACACAGACCATGAGTCTCTCAAATACCTAAAGGGGCAGAACAAGCTGAGCAAAAGACATGCCAGATGGGTTAAATTCATAGAAACTTTTCCTTATGTGTTCAAGTACAAACAAGGTAAGGAAAATATAGTGGCTGATGCACTATCTCGGAGGTATGTTCTTTTAAACATTCTTGATGCTTAACTATTGGGTTTTGAGCAAATCAAAGGTATGTATGAGACTGATTCCAATTTTTGTGATGCATACAAGTTGTGTGAGAAATTTGCTTCTGGACATTACTTTAGGCAGGATGGTTTTCTTTTCTATGATAACCGTTTGTGTGTGCCTAACTGTTCTTTGAGAGATCTGTTTGTTAGGGAGGCACATGGAAGTAGTTTTATGGGACACTTTGGCATTGCCAAGACACTTAAAGTTTTGCAGGACCATTTCTTTTGGCCACACATGAAAAGAGATGCGGAGTGGATCTGTGGAAGATGTTGAGCGGATATGTGGAAGATGTGCAACATGTAAACAAGATAAGTCCAAGGTTCAAAGCCACGGTTTTTATACTCCTTTACCCATTTCTTGTCATCCTTGGAATGACATATCTATGACTTCATTGTTGGATTGCCTAGGACTCGAACCGAAAAGGATTCTATCTTTGTTGTGGTAGATAAGTTTTCTAAAATGGCACATTTCATAGCTTGCCACAAAACTGATGATGCATTGCATGTTTCTAACTTATTCTTTAAGGAGATTGTGCGCTTACATGGCATGCCTAGGACTATAGTTTCTCATAGAGATATTAAGTTTCTTAGTTACTTCTGGAAGACTCTTTGATCTAAGATAGGTACTAAGTTGTTGTTTTCTACTACTTGTCATCCGCAAACTGATGGGTAGACTGAAGTAGTTAATAGAACACTAAGAACTCTCTTACGTGCTGATATAAGTCATATTTGATTATTATTAACTATAGTTTTTATAGTCTTTCTATTGTTTTTAGAGTCTTTTCAGGTGATTACATATTTGAATAGAAGTTTATGCGTTAGGAGTGGGATATAAGCAAAAGAGCAATTGGAGATGAAAAATCATGCTAAATTTTTAGAAGTTTGACATCCGTTGATTATATTCCCATGAACAGAATTAAATGAAATTTGGGCACAAGATAGCCACGGAAGTTAGCTTTCATATTGCACTAGTTTGAGGTCATTCCGATGGACGGTTAGAAAGTTCTGACCATTGGGGGTAAAAGAGCCATAAGTTTTCAGATCGATCGATCTAATTTTGCACGATCGATCCGTGCATTTTCCGTGCAAAAAAAAATGAAAACAGAACTATCAATCTAGTTTTGCACGGTCGATCCGTGCAAATTTCGTAAAAAATAATAATAATAAATAAATTTAGGATCGATCGTTCTGGAAGGTGAACGACCAAAACGGGAGTTCAGAACGATCGATCCGAGTCCCAGGTAAGTCCTCTTTTGATAATTTTCGTTTTTTATATATTAAAAAAAAATTCTTGTTATTTTTGTTTTTTTTACCTATTGATCCTATGCTTTTATAACACTGAGCACAGTGTTGTTTAAGTCTCGGAGAAATAGTTACTGACATTATCTTTTATTTTCTTATGAGTCAGCTTTTCAATTTATTGAGTCAAAACTTTATTATAGAAACAATAATTTTTCTGAGGAAACCACCACTATTGCAGAAGCTTATGTGACCACAGATTCAATCTTGACTAACATCCAAGACTAATAAAAAAATCAATGGCTGACCGGTTCACTTGAGACTCTCATTTTCCAACAGAAATTCACAAAAGCCTGAGACATTTTCTGTTTGTTTCTTTTTACCTCATCAATGTGACTAATGTCTTATGGGCTTGACTCCGCGTTCAAACTTGACCAGATCAGCCTGTATTAAATAAATGGTACTCTTCTCTCTATTTTTAAATAAATAAATCTATAAAGATGAGATGATTCTAAATTTAGTAAAGGGGTGGGAAAATTTCCAATGACCCCACTATTTTACTCAAGATTGCGATGATCACGCAAAGTCTGGAAGTGAGGCTCGGAAAATTTCCCGTGATGCCATTATACATCTACAGCTTTGAATTATTAAAAAAAAGAAAAAAGAAAAAGAATTAAAAAACAAAAAAATGAATGAGAAAATAATAAGTTTCGGGGAGAGAAAGAGTACCAATATATAGTATGGCTGGTTTGTTATTGTGATATACGGGAATGAGTCTAAAAGGTCCTTAGCATTGAGATCGGAGAAGAGACCCAGCGATGAAGGGCTGTTGGATTATGTTGTGAAATTGTGAGTTTAATAGGGGATGCTGAGAGTGCTAGCGATGAACTACATGGTGGTCTGGATCTTTTCAGGTAAGAATTTTAGTGGCTTTACAATGGTGAATGTGATTGTAGTATTCTGATGTTTCTTTAGTTTCAAACCTTTCTTCTATGTTTGATTTTTTGTTTATTCTTACTTGAGGACAAGCAAGGATTCAAATCTGGGGGAATATATATGTCATATTTGATAATTATTAACTATAGTTTTTAGAGTCTTTCTATTGTTTTTAGAGTCTTTTCAGGTGATTACATGTTTGAATAGAACTTTATGCGTTAGGAGTGAGATATAAGCAAAAGAGCAATTGGAGATGAAAAATCATGCTAAATTGTTAGAAGTTTGACGTCCGTTGAATATATTTCCATTCACAGAATTGAATGAAATTTGGAAGCCACGGGAGTTAGCTTTCATATGGCACTAGTTTGAGATCATTCCGATGGACGGTTAGAAAGTTATGACATTGGGGGTAAAAGAGCCGTAAGTTTTCAGATCGATCGATCTAATTTTTCACGATCGAGCCGTGCATTTTTCGTGCAAAAAAAACGAAAACAGAACGATCTATCTTGTTTGCACGGTCGATCCGTACCAATTTCGTAAAAAAAAAATAATAATAAATAAAATTAGGATCGATTATTCTGGAAGGTGAACGACCAAAACGGGAGTTTAGAACGATCGATCCGAGTACCAGGTAAGTCCTCTTTTGATAATTTTCTTTTTTTCTATATATTGAAAAAAAATCTTGTTATTTTTATTTTTTTACCTACTGATCATATGCTTTTATAACAGTGTGGACAGTGTTGTTTAAGTCTCGGAGAGGTAGTTACTGACATTATCTTTTATTTTCTTATGAGTCAGTCTTTCGTTTTATTGAGTCAAAACTTTATCATAGAAACAATGATTTTTCTGAGGAAACCACCACTATTGCATAAGGATATGTGACCACAGATTCGATCTTGACTAGCATCCAAAACTAATGGAAAAATAAATGGCTGACCGGTTGACTTGAGACTCTCATTTTCCAACAGAAATCCACAAAAGCCTGAGCAATTTTCTGTTTGTTTCTTTTTACCTCATCAATGTGACTGATGTCTTATGGGCTTGACTCCGCGTTCAAACTTGACCAGATCAGCCTGTATTAAATAAATGGTACTCTTCTCTCTATTTTTAAATAAATAAATCTATAAAGATGAGATGATTCTAAATTGAGGAAAGGGGTAGGAAAGTTTCCAATGACCCCACTATTTTGCTCAAGATTGCGATGATCAGCAAAGTTTGGAAGTGAGGCTAGGAAAATTTCCCATGATGCCATTATTCACCTACAGCTTTGAATAATTAAAAAAAGAAAAAAAGAAAAAGAATTAAAAAATGAAAAAATGAATGAGAAAATAATAAGTTTGGGGGAGAGAAAGAGTACCAATATATAGTATGGCTGGTTTGTTATTGTGATATACGGGAATAAATCTAAAAGGTCCTTAGCATTGAGATCGGAGAAGAGACCCAGCGATGAAGGGCTGTTGGATTATGTTGTGAAATTGTGGGTTGAATAGGGGATGCTGATAGTGCTAGCGATGAACTACATGGTGGGCTGGATCTTTTCAGGTAAGAATTTTAGTGGCTTTACAATGGTGAATGTGATTGTAGTATTCTGATGATGATGATGATATGTGTTTCTTTAGTTTTAAACCTTTCTTCTATGTTTGATTTCTTTGTTTATTCTTACTTGAGGACAAGCAAGGATTCAAATCTGGGGGAATATATCTTTGTTGTGGTAGATAAGTTTTCTAAAATGGCACATTTCATAGCTTGCCACAAAACTGATGATGCATTGCATGTTTTTAACTTATTCTTTAAGGAGATTGTGCGCTTACGTGGCATGCCTAGGACTATAATTTCTCATAAAGATATTAAGTTTCTTAGTTACTTCTGGAAGACTCTTTGATCTAAGATAGGTACTAAGTTGTTGTTTTCTACTACTTGTCATCCGCAAACTGATGGGTAGACTGAAGTAGTTAATAGAACACTAAGAACTCTCTTACGTGCTGATATATATCATATTTGAGTCTTTCTATTGTTTTTAGAGTCTTTTCAGGTGATTACATATTTGAATAGAAGTTTATGCGTTAGGAGTGGGATATAAGCAAAAGAGCAATTGGAGATGAAAAATCATTCTAAATCATTAAAAGTTTGACATCCGTTGAATATATTCCCCTGAACAGAATTGAATGAAATTTGGACGCAAGATAGCCATGGGAGTTAGCTTTCATATGGCACTGGTTTGAGGTCATTCCGATGGACGGTTAGAAAGTTATGACTGTTTTACTGAAGACATATCTATCTGACGTGGATTTATGGCTTAATTTCGATCTAAATCACTCTGGGTCCAACCCAATTGTCTCCTAATGTTTTAAAACCCTAGACTCGATTTTATTTAGAGAAACGACATATTTTTAGTTTTAAAAGATTGTCCTTGAGTTTTGTATGCACTTCGGGGCTAAGGAATTGTTGAAATATGTGATCTAAAGAAGAAGAATTCAAACTCAAGAAAAGGAGGGAAAAGGAAAGAACTAGTTGTGAAGGAACTAGAAGGAGAGCTAGTTTATAAGGAACTAGAAGAAAAGAAAGCTGTTGGATATCAACTAGACAAGCTAACTAAACCAAGTGAGGAAGCAAAGGAGGCATGGGCGCTGCAGGGAGAAGGTATGGGCACAGCATGGGAACAGCATGGGCGCAGCTGCACTGTTGGAGCAGCTCAACCACTCCATCATCACACCTCTTCTCTTCCTCTTCCTTAGATATTTTTTCCTTAGCTTATGCTTGTAAAGTCTATATATACTTGTGCATTGTATTGGTTGAATGAGTGTGAATAAGAAGAAAAATTCAGCAATCTCTCTCTCTCTCTTATTACGCCAATTCTCTTATCTTCATCCTTATCTCTCCCTAAACTTCTAAAATCAACATGGTATCAGAGCGGGTTCTTTATCCAACCGCTTAAACTCTCTTCATAATCCCTTTAAGCTATCTTCAAAACCTTCTAATCTATAGCAATACATCTTACCAAGTTCTATTCACTCTGAGATTAATATCCTTGAGATCGGTTGATCTTCAAGTTGTGAAAGAGCTGGGATTGTGTATTACTACAAGAGAATGGAGGTGAATAGAGTAGCGATTTCTGTTGTTCTTAAAGGAGATAACTACCTTCTTTGGGCAAAAACTACTAAGACCGTTCTAAGAGGTAGAGGACTTTGGAAGTTCATTGAACCTAAGGAAGAAGCCGAACCATACAATGACAAGGAAGAGCAAGAAGAGCAGTTCACTCTTTCACTTCTTCAAAGCTCACTAGAGCCATCTATCCTGGCGGCCTACTCATATGCGGATACCGCCAAGGAGTTGTGGGATATACTAAAGGGAGTATATGGAAACATCTCAAATATATCAAGGATATTTGAGGTGAAGAGGGCGTTGAATGAGCTTCAACAAGGAGAGAAGCCATTCAAGGAAATGTTTGGGGAGTATAGAAGCTTGTGGGCCGAACTGGAGATCTTGAGGCCACAAACTATGGACCCCAAGGAGTTAGGAGAAAGGCGTGACCAAGATCAAGTGTTTGGGCTTCTCTTGGCGCTCAACGCATCCTACAAAGATCTTATCAAGCACATACTTAGATTTGAGAAGCTGCCAAGTCTAGCGGAAGTATGTGGCATGATTCAAAGAGAGGAAGGGTCAAGAGACCTATTTCGTGCACCAAGCGAGGCTGCACATCTTGCAAGGAAGAATCTTACATTCGACAAGAGGGTGTTGGAATGTGAGCATTGTAAAATGAAGGGACACACTAAGGAGAAGTGTTGGACCCTTCATCCACACTTGAGGCCTAAGAGGCTAAAAGAGAATGGAAGTGGACCTAGAGCCTTCATGGGTGTGGCACAACCAGTTGAGGATACGGTCAAGAGGTCCGAATTCGAAGCCCTCATCAAGAGCCTAGCCAAGCTCACTGAATCTGGTAAGGGCTTCCTCGGTTCTAAAAGCTCCATAAAAAAGGACAAAGTGATTGTGGATTCAGGGGCTTCTCATCACATGATTAAGGATCAAGACATGCTTAAAAATCTTGAGCCTTATCATGGGAATGTGCAAGTGGCAAATGGGAGTTCAGTTCCGATTGAAGGGATAGGGGAATTAGAACTTTTCAAAAAGGGAACAAAAGCCTTATACATGCCTAGTTTCTCATCTAATCTTCTATCAGTTCATAAAGTTACCAAGGATTTGGATTGTGTGGCATTGTTTGGGACTGACTTTGTTAAGTTTCAGGACCCTAAAACAAACAAAGTGCTCGGAGAAGGGAAGGTAGAGGATGGAGTATATCTTTTGCACACAAATAAACAAGCGGATGTGAAAGCGCTTGGAATGAAGGCGGATGTAGAAGTATCTAGTAGGAAGGAGATTGGAGATAGTCCACTATGGCATGAAAGGTTGGGACATCCAAGCTCTGCAGTTCTCAAAGTGGCCTTACCCAATCTCATTCAAGAAGAAGTAGTATGTGAAGCATGTGTACTAGGGAAACATTGTAGACAAGTGTTTCCTACTTCATCTACATTTTGTGATGAAGCTTTTGGCATTGTACACTCGGATGTATGGACCGCTCCTTGTAATTCAAGAGATCAATATAAGTATTTTGTTTCATTCATAGATGACTACTCAAAATACACATGGATTACTCTTCTACATACCAAAGATCAAGTTTATGAAGCATTCACCAACTTCATCAACTATGTGTCTACACAATTCAAAACAACAATCAAGATCTTAAGAAGTGATAATGGAGGAGAGTATATAAGCAAGCGGTTCAAGGAATTACTTAACAACCTTGGCACCATCCATCAAACATCTTGCGCCTATACTCCACAACAAAACGGAGTAGCTGAAAGAAAAAATAGACACCTAATGGAGGTAGCAAGGACCATCATGATTGCCAAGGGAGTACCTAAACTTCATTGGGGAGATGCCGTGATGACTTCAAACTACTTGATCAACCGTCTTCCAACCAAGAACCTGGATAATAAGTCACCATTTGAGGCATTGTACAACAAGAAACCAAGCCTACATCATCTCAAAACCTTTGGATGTAGCTGCTTTATGTTCACACCAGAAGGTCAAAGAAACAAGCTTGAACCTAGAAGCATGAAGTGTGTATTCATTGGATATTCACCAACACAAAAAGGATACAAGGTCTACAACCCGGAGACAAGACGAGTCTATGTATCAAGAGAGGTGAGGTTCAATGAAAAGGAGAGCTTCTATGGAGCTAAGAATCATGATACCCCTCAAGGTATGAGCTCACCATTTATGGAGTGGATACCGTTCTTTGAAGATTCAAGAACAAGGGATGATGTACATGAGGAGAATGACCCAACCTCAGATCATGAAGCCACGGATGAGGAAAGTGAACCTAATCCAGGTGTAGAAATCATTGACATTGTCAAAGAAGAACCTGAGCTAACAGTACCTCTAAGAAGAAGTACAAGACAGAGGCGACAACGTGTTTACTATGGCTACAACAACTCTGCCATGCTCCAAGAAGAGTCTAGTGCGAGTAATCTTCCTTGTGTGATAAGAGAATGCCCTGAGCGTACGGCGAGCTTAGATCTCGATCCTATTGGCGACAGCACTCTCTTATCACAAGGGGGAGATAACACTCAAACTAGCACTGTTACATATCCCATTGAGCATTTTTGCTCGTTGGCATCCTTACCTATGGAGCATGAAGCTTTTCTTGGAAAAATCAGCAAGGAATCCATACCTAACTCATATGAAGAAGCGTGTGAGAGTGGAGTATGGGTAAAAGCCATGGAAGAGGAAATGAAGTCCATGGAAAGGAATCATACTTGGTACTTAACCGATTTACCAAGGGATAAGAAGCCAGTTGGGTGTAGATGGGTGTATACAATCAAATACACAAGTGATGGGAGGATAGAAAGATACAAGGCAAGGTTGGTAGCAAAAGGGTATACTCAAATCTATGGGGAGGATTATACCGAGACATTTGCTCCGGTTGCTAAGCTCCATTCCATCAGAATCCTAATCTCGGTGGCAGTGAACTTGAAGTGGGATCTATGGCAGATGGATGTCAAGAACGCCTTCTTGCAAGGGGATTTTGAAGAGGAAGTGTATATGGATCCACCCCAAGGATATCATAAGGAAGGCAACAAAGTTTGTAGATTGAAGAAAGCAATCTATGGGCTAAAGCAATCTCCAAGGGCATGGTACCAAAGGCTAAGTGCTTGTCTTTTGGAGAAGGAGTTCATAAGATCGGAAGCTGATCATAAACTTTTCACAAGGAAAAGTAAAGGAGGAGTAGTGGTAGTCTTGATCTATGTTGATGATCTAATCATCACAGGAAGTGACAAAGATGGAGTAGATCGAATCAAGGAACTCTTGAAGGTTGCTTTTGATATAAAGGATCTAGGAGAGCTTAAATACTTCCTAGGGATTGAAATGACACGGTTTGAAGATGGGATGTTCATCTCCCAAAGGAAATATGTGCTGGATCTCTTGGAAGAAACTGGGAAGTTAGGATCCAAACCGGCCAAAACTCCAATAGAAGAAGGCTACCAAGATAGTCCTGAGGGGGAGCCATTGGAGAATATTAAAAGATACCAGAGGATGGTGGGCAAGCTCATCTATCTTACTATTACAAGGCCGGATATTTGCTTTGCAGTGAACCGTGTGAGTCAACATATGCAAAAACCAACTATGCAGCATTGGAACATGATTGAGAGGCTGCTAAGGTACTTAAAAAACAGCCCTGGAAAAGGCATATGGATGAAGGCTAATGGAAATACAAAGGTTCAAGGATATTGTGATGCGGATTGGGCTGGAGATAAGCAAGATAGAAAGTCCACATCCGGTTTTTGTACCTTTGTGGGAGGTAATCTAGTCACTTGGAGAAGTAAGAAGCAGAAAGTTATAGCCTTATCAAGTGCTGAAGCCGAGTATAGGGCTATGAAGGAGGTGACAAAAGAATTGATATGGGTGAGGGCATTCCTAGAAGATCTTGGGATACTTGAGGCTGAGGAGATGCTGTTGTATTGTGATAATCAAGCTGCAATACATATAGCATCCAATCCGGTATTCCATGAAAGGACCAAGCATATAGAAGTGGATTGTCACTTTGTGAGGGGAAAGATTCAAGAAGGAATCATCAAACCCGCATTCGTAGCAAGTGGGGAACAGCTAGCGGATATCTTCACCAAGGCAACATCCTCGATCAATGGGGATCACATATATGGCAAGATCGGTCTAAAGGATATTCACCGACCAATCTTGAGGGGGAGTGTTGAAATATGTGATCTAAAGAAGAAGAATTCAAACTCAAGAAAAGGAGGGAAAAGGAAAGAACTAGTTGTGAAGGAACTAGAAGGAGAGCTAGTTTATAAGGAACTAGAAGAAAAGAAAGCTGTTGGATATCAACTAGACAAGCTAACTAAACCAAGTGAGGAAGCAAAGGAGGCATGGGCGCTGCAGGGAGAAGGTATGGGCACAGCATGGGAACAGCATGGGCGCAGCTGCACTGTTGGAGCAGCTCAACCACTCCATCATCACACCTCTTCTCTTCCTCTTCCTTAGATATTTTTTCCTTAGCTTATGCTTGTAAAGTCTATATATACTTGTGCATTGTATTGGTTGAATGAGTGTGAATAAGAAGAAAAATTCAGCAATCTCTCTCTCTCTTATTACGCCAATTCTCTTATCTTCATCCTTATCTCTCCCTAAACTTCTAAAATCAACAGGAATCAATCCTCTTGACAATTGGAGAAGATTTCTAAATAGGTTTAGGGTTTCAAGGGAATTTCAGAATCATTGAATCAGACATAGATAGTGAATTTATCTTAGGGTTCTTCATCTATGGTTGATATTATTTCTTAGATTAAATTTATCACTTAGTCTCTGATTCAAGGTTAAATCTATTCACCGAAAGTGTTATAGGTTGCCGGAAAGAATATAGATGGGCGTATTATCCTTAGCCAATGGAAGTTGATGTTAAGATGATCTGTGAACATATTCAACCTGCTCTTTAATGCTTGTTTAGAATTCTAAGTTCAAACGAAAGTTTAGATATTTAGTTTGCTAGATAAAGTAATTGATGCCACAGAAGTGGATTGGTTATACATTTATGTTTGAGTTCTAGACGATTCTTATTAATCCCTGAATAGTTGTCTGATTCGTGATCTCTGAGTTCCTGCGAGTTACCCTTGACCTAGCGTTTTTTTAATTCATAAGTTACTTCATTTATTTAGTTATTTTCATTCACGTTACAAACAATCCTCTTATTTCTGTCTTAGCTTAATTTTATTTCTAAATAATCGTAGTGTAACATTGGTATATGTGGATTCGATCCCATCTATACTACTGTGATTGTCTGTGCACTTGCAGTCTTTTATTTGGGTTAAAACTTTGATCATATCACGTGCATTCATAAAGAAAAACTTAAAATCATGGGAAGACTATTTGCCTCATTGTGAATTTGCATATAATCATGTTGTACATTCTGCTTCTAAGTATTCTCTGTTTGAAATTGTTTATGGGTTCCATCCTACTTCTCCTTTGGATATAAGAAGGCAGAGCTGATATAACAAATACACAAGCAAGCATGGCGAAACATTGAAAAGAAGTCTAAGCAATATGTCAAACATGCTAAAAAGGGAAGGCATAAGAAGATCTTTGAAGTTGGTGATCAAGTATGGGTTCACCTAAGGAAAGAGAGATTTCCTAATAAGAGGAAGTCTAAGCTCATGTCACGGATTGATGGGCCTTTTGAGATCATAAAGAAGATCAGCAACAATGCCTACAAACTGGATTTACAAGGTAAGTATGAAATAAATGATAGCTTTAATGTTACTGACTTGATCCCCTTTGTTGCAGATGATCCAGATTTGAGGACAAATCCTTTTCAAGAGGGAGGGGATGATATGATCATGGACCAGCTAGCACTTGGAGAAGAAGAGGATAATGCCTTAGTCATTCCTGAAGGTCCTATAACCCGTGCAAGAACAAGAAGACTCCAAGAAGCTGTTGGAATAAACTTAAAGATGTCTTGGGGGCATGAAGAAGTTCGTCCAAGACAAAACAACCAAGACATGCTTATCTCCATTCAAGGCGTTTCAAGTGGATCATCATCAAGTGGCTTGTGTGTGCTCTTTTCCCCTTGGTTTTATTTTATCCCAATGGGTTTTCCAAACTAAGATTTTTAATGAGACATCAAGTTCACTTATACCACTTTGATGATTAACTTGGTCGCCTTCTTCATGCAATGGACCGACTCAACATTTACTTTATGTTATAATCTAGACTATAGTTTCATTTCATTGTCTTTATTTCCACAAACTTCTTTTATTTCGGTCATAGATGCCATTTAGTTTGGGTCAAGGTCTTTGGTCTTGTTTTAGAGTCCCAAGAGAGTCCTTTTATGAGGAGCATGAATCTGTTCAAGCTTCATCTCTATTTAAACTCATTGTAAGCTCCATTCTAGGACATCCAACTTTTTTATCAAACTATTTTCAGAGACAAATCTCTTTAGTTCTTCAATAACATTTTCTGATTGTTTGGTGAATTATATCCAACAATCTTCTTCGATTCTCTGGCAAGTCATATCCAGGAATCAAACTTTGTCATCACCAAGTGTGTAATATCTTGGCATGACATTGAGGAATATCAGTGGACTTCCACATCCATTGTGTGACCATTCAATCCATTCAACAAGGAGCCTTTCCACAGCCTCTTGTGTCACCATTCGATCCACCACCTTGATAAACTTGAGTCTTTGATTCGTTTATGGAAGGATCTATCCTATCTTTTTAATTTCTATCCATTCTTGGTGTTCTACCCTCGAAAGTGCTGAGTCTTGGGTTTGATCTTCATCAGTTCCTCTCAAAAATATGATATGATGCAAATCAAGTTACAAAAGAAATTTAGAATGTGACCAGATGTTGGTACAAAACCTCTCCCACTATCTCTACTCATTCTCACATTTAGCCTACTTGTCGAATATTTCCCTCAAGCTAATGATCATCCAAAACTCATGTTAGAATTTAAAACTACAAAACCATTCAATCAACAAACTAAAATGGATTCTTTCTTCTTTTGTTTTTATTGCTAACTAGATATTTCCTTTTCTTTGAGCTCTTATTCCTTTTTCTGCCCTCTCTAACTTAGGGTTTTACTTTTCTTTACAAACTTAGAGAAGATATACTAATTTATTTCTTGACTTAATTTTTCTCTGAACTTTTCCTTTTTAAAAATAATATCTAGTAGCTTCATTTTAACACAAATACTTTCCGCTTCTTGTTATTCTTTTGGTCCTTTCTACCACATTAGTCTCTAATGATCACTAAACAATTATAAAACAAAGTTAACTCCTTAATCTAGTGGAAGTGGTATTGTGGATCACCTTCTCTATAGATTTTGTACATGATGCATGAAAAAACTTCACTCACATAAAGCAACGGATGATTAGAAAGAAATGGTTAGGTTAATGGTGTGGTTACCATCCTAAAGATAAAGATGGCCACTCGGGTTAACAAGAGTGGTGAAAATGGTTAAAAGATAACCCGAGTGTGACTTTTAAAACCATGGACAAGTATATTAAAACCATTAGTAAGAGATTAAAGTCCAAATTAAATTCCATATTGAGAGAGTTGTTTCAAGATTCAAGCAAGATTAACAAGGGCTCGAGGCTTTCTAAAGAGGAAGGGGTTAAATGATGGATTGCCAAATTTTCAAAACCGAGGTTATGCATTAAGTGACTAAGTCTAAGGCTTTGATCTGAATCCAAATTTGAATTTTTCTAGGCAATCTCATCATTATCCTCTATGCATATGTAAACTATATGTTTCTACACTCAATCCTATTATGAAATAAGAATGCAAAAATGAAAATATAAATGCTTGTTTTTGGGTTTTTCGAAAATTTCAATTTTTTTTGTTTTATCAAAGAAGATTTATGTATAATGCAAGACTCAAAAATTGAAAAACAAAATCAGATGAGAATATCCTCCCCCCCCCCCCCCCCCCCCCCCCCCAAAATTATTTTTCACAGTCTCCGTGTTGAATATAAATCTAAAGAAGAGACCATCAACAAGGCAAAATGATAGAAGGAACAACTAAAATGAAATATATACAAAGGTGAGAAAGGATGGTACCTAATACCAAGTGGAGGAGTCAAACCAGTAGGACTTGTTGCTCGATTATGAGATGGGTGTAGGAGAACATGTGGCTCCCCTTTTTCCTTTGGTGACGCTCATATGCAGAATCTCGAGGAAGCTCAAGGTGATCTGAGATTCTTGGGACTCCATGGAAGTAGTGTCTCTGCCCAACATCTTTATCCATTTTCTCCAGGACTTCATCCTCTACGGGGTTCTTCTCTCTCAATTGGACGCTCATCAACCTTGTCAGTACCTCATCAGGTCACGAGTTAGAGCAGCCCAAACCCGAGAATCGCTCTTTGATGCTCTTCAGATCGCTTGAGAGTTTGTTGCACTTCTGAAAGCACCTCTTAAGACCCTTTCCTTGCCATTTCACGAGATGTTGGAGCATGTTGATCAGCTGGGAGTAGATGGGCTCGGCATAAGGGTCAAAATGATACCATGAACTCCCATAAGTGGAAAGTGGAGGCGAAGTTGTTTCTCCAAATGGTCCCGTAATTGCTTCTTGTGCGCCTTTTTCCTTTTTTGCCGAGATGCTTGACAAGTCTCCATCCCGTTCTTTGATATATCAATGTTCTTCTCTGTGAAGGAATTCAGCTTTCACCGGTTTTTAATTGAGGAAAGGTCGGTTTTTGGAAGTAGGATCTTCTTCTCTTTACCGGGTAGAGCTCAAAATCGACAAGCATTCCTCCTAGATGGTGAGAGCAGTAAAGGTAGTAAGAATCAATCCTAGTGAACTCTTCAACGTTTCTCGTGAGTTGTATCCTTTGGGTGATGAAGATAGGAGTCAAAAGACCACCAATGCTCAATACCGGATTGTGAACTGTAGTAGTCATCATCCAATCTTGGATATAAAGAAGATAGTTGATGAAGATGGTGGGGAAACTGTTGCTCTTTGTTGTAAATCAAAGGAACTACACCAAGCATCATGTATTGCATATCCACCCAAGTAACTACTCATGTCTCCTTTCGACACAATAATATGTGAGAAAGAGTCTTATGAACAGGATTGCAATTTAGAGTGCTCTTACTTACGTTTTGCTTGTAGGATCCAACACCGATAACTATAATAAAATATTCATATAGTTAAGAAAATTATTTTTTATTTAGTTTAGTGATTAAAATGATTATTTATGAAGGTAAGTATGTTATGTTATATATTGTTTCTAAGTTTTATTAACCCTGTTATTAAAATATATTGTATGGTGATTTTTCAAAGCATAAATTTTTAATTGTAAATTTACAATAAATATCTTGATATAATTTCATTGCTAATTTGTTTTGAATGTATGGATTTAACTTTGGTTGTTTTCTGAATATGTGGAAGCCTAAATAACGAGCACGAGGCTTACCTTTTGCCCAACACAAACATTTTCATCAACCAAACTGACGATTTCAATTAAGTTATAAAAGCATGTCCAATGGTTGGGGGTCCTTAACATTTTTTGCAATTATATTTAATGTTTTGGTAAAAGTTAAGCATCTCGGATGAATGCTTAATTGTTTTAATCTCCAATGGTTAGCATATCTAAGGGATTCTTAACAATTGTTTTTTTTTTGAAATTTTGATTTTGTTTTAATTTTAATTAACTTTGATGTTTCTTATGCTTTTGCAAATATTCTCTCAATTATGTAATTTCATATGCAAATCCCAAAAATCACAGAGCTATTTAAATTAATTTATGTTATTTACGGTGGAAATATCAATGAAACAACCAAAAATCTCAGAGCTATTGTTGAAAGAGCGAAAGGAGGGAGAGAGAGAGATTTTTCGAGAGAGGAAAAAATAGGATAATTAGTTTAATTTGTCAACTAATAAAAACTTGCCACATATAATTAAGTATTGATTCTAAAAACTCTTAGTTAAAGATCGGTACTAAGCTTAATTCTCAATTTTTATTTATTTTCAAGATTTTAAATTAAAAATTCGAAGTTAAACACCTTTTAACACCTCCCGTTGGAGGTGCTCTAAATGGGCCAAAAAAATATGTTTTAGACAAGATTTTCTACTGCGCCGGCACTTGTCATTTGTACATCATTCGGTCTATTCTTATATGGTTCAGTTTGTATCTATGAGTTATATCGATGTATCTATTATACGTTTACGAAATTTGAATCTGCAATGTTACTTGATGGATTAACATGTCAACAATCTAATGACAGCATCTCATCACTTGCTTACAATAGCCACACAAATAGGGTTTAAGGCACTCAGATCCAAGCAATCACAATACAAACTCTAATATGTTTATAACTCTACTCATCTAAGGCTAGATACTCTCAGAATAAGTTCACTTATCTCTCAATCACTTGTACTCTCAGAATGAACTCTAAGGGTGTGTTTTGTTGGGCAGTCTCTGGCCATGCACAAACGCACTGAATAGATGGAGGGCTCGTGAGGGCTGTGAATAAGCCACCATATGAGCTGCTCCTCTCACTGTGGCAAAGGTGAGAATGTTTCCATACTCAATGGCCCAGCCTCCAACCTAATCACAATCCAAGCAGCATCCAAAAGTTACTCCACAATCAGTTTGACAATTCAGTTCTGCAGAGGAAAGAAGCAAACTTACTTGTGTTTTGTGGAACCAAACTCTATAAGGAACAGTGACCTTGAAGTTGAGTTCACGAGCAAGTTCTCGAACAAGAGTTCTTGAACCGAGAAGCGAAACTACAGAATCTTGATCACCACTGCAGTTTTTAACAAACTTATTGTTATGTGAAAATACAGGAGCAGTAAGAATAAAAGAGATATATAACTGAACTATTACCTGAAGATCCAAACAGGAATATTCTTCTGTATAAGTTTCTTAAGAATTGGAAGGATGTTAATGTCCAAATCAGTCCCAGAGTAGTTTAACATGCTGTGACACAAGGTGAAAGTAATTAGTACATATAGAGTTTAATTCATGTTAAATCTGAAAGAAGGTAACACACTTACTTGCTGCAACTAGACCATTCATAAGGAAGGTGAGTCCGGTTAGCGTGAAGAGCCACCTGTACTTCTGGGAGATTGAGGTAGAACCGTCTTTCGTATTTCATACAGACATCAACCCCAAGGCTCATCTTAGTAGCCTGAAACCATTTGAATCATTTATAGACAATGCAAAAAAATAAAAAAATAAAGGTATGAAATTGCTTACCATTTGCTTGAGCCTCAGCTCTTGCTGGACGATGGACGGGTAACATGTATCAAGGAGCACATCAAACGTGTTGATGTGCTGAGTGATAGTGCTACTGACTTCAGTGAGAGCCTCATTACAGGCGTCACTAACGTTATGCGGGCTTGCATAGGAGTAATTTTCAAAGTCATAGTGGCTTCTGATAGCGAGTCTCATTTCATCAGAAATCATTCCGTGTGACCAAAAGAACTCATATATGCCCGGAATGTCCCTGTCAAGCTTGAGTAGTGGGTTCCCAATCTGTTCAGGAATATATGCAAAGTAATCAGAACAGAGGCAAAAGAGTTGATATAATCTCAAGAAGAAGGTTATTTTCCTTACTGCAATGCCTTTGATGTTGAACTTGAACCCATTTGAGCGTAAATTGTAGCTGAGTATCGCATCAGCTAGTTGAGGTATGTAATGTCCTGCGAGAGAGTATATTTGAGAAGAATGAAATTGACCAACATTCGAAACCGCAGGAAATTCCCAATGCTAGAAATCAGTACAAACAGAAATGTGACAATTCAGAAGCAAAAGTAACAAAATGACAACAAACACCAAACCACCAATATCCATTCAATTCACTGATGCTTTGTTTATTTCAGAAATGAAAATTGTTAAGATAAAAGAGTTGCAACTTCAGAATAATTGAGAACAGAAAAAACTGAGATTCTCATCGCTATTCCTTGAACTAGGAATCATAATAATCGAAAACAAACCTGCGTAACTTTCGCCAGTGAGAAAGAGATCTCGAGACTTCAACTCTGGGAACTTCTTGTACCATCTCAACAAGAATATAAGCATATCCTTGGCTTCTCATAATATAAAACATGTCAAGAAACATCCTACTACAGTCTTATATTTTGATTGAGATATGGGTTTTTAGAAGTTACCAGTAGCTTTATCTCCGGTGTTGTAATCTGAGCTTCTGTTGGAGTAAGACCATCCTACTCCAGCCGGTGATTCCACAAATAGCAAGTTCGAGGCTACACATTTATACAACAAGAGACAATATCATCACATGTATTATATCATAGTTTTCTGTTCTTGCATAAAGTGATCAGAAATACACCTTTGTTCCAAGACATGGAGTTAATGCGCAGGCCACGGCCATCCCCTGTTGGGTAAAATGGACCAAGCTCAGTGAAAGCTCCTCCACCAATTGAAGAACAACCTGGACCTGCAATTTAAACCTCATTTTCATACTCAAAATTCAGACATTTTTGATACCCAAATGCCAAACTAGTAAGAAAGGTAACACGGACCTCCATTAAGCCACAAGGTTAATGGTTTTGTTTCAGGTTCTTTGTCCGCCTCCACATAGTAGTAGAAGAGACTGCGACCTACTTCCCGATCCACATCGATATAGCCAGCATATTGGCAGAACCCAAATTTTGGTTGGCCAGGCAGCTTCTCCACAAGATCTTCTTCTGGGTATGCTTTTGCAAACCACTTCACTGTCAGCAGCACCACCATCACCAGAGCCACAGCCTGAAATGATTACCTCGCCATCTTCTATGGATTTTCTGAGTACCTGAAACAGTTACACCATTGACATGTCAAAGGAATCCACAAGACAATTATAAATCCACTTGAGATAAATAGGAGAGAAGTAATCAATGAAATTATGAATGATCAATGGCGCCTATAATAAAATGAAAAAATGAGCAGAGATAGAACAATGGAGACAAGAGACAACTAATCTCTTAGGTAAGAAGAGCAAGTTCTGAAGTAACTAAAGCTCTGTAGTATTTCTCGACCCAAACAGGCTAATGGATATGCATTTGACAAAATCAAAAGATACATAGAAGCTTTTCAATTACTCCTACAACCTACTCAAAAACTCATGTAAGAACTTCATATCTACTACTTGAATATATACTAAGTAAAGACTAGCTAGTAGTGAAAGCCCTGTTTTTCTAAGTTCTTCACTGTAAGCTAGTTTCTGAAATGGGTAAAGTTCAATTCAGATTCCCACAAATTGGTTCCTGATTTCACTTTGATTACAATATGGACCTTGAATTTGACCTAAGCCTCAGATACGAAAATTCTATATATATATAAAAAAAAATTGAGATAATTAGAAACGAAATACTCTATGAATGATCAAGGGCTTCTGTCTTAATTAAAATGCAACTCTAATCAAACAAGAGACAACTGTAATCTCTTACGTAATTCAATTCGTGAATGAAATGGGAACTAGTCTGATAGACAAAATCTTGAAGACTCTACTATGCAGGTATTTCCAGGACCAAGCAAATGTTTCATTACACAGAAGACTACAACAAATTTTATAATCTAGAAACAAAACAAAACAAAACAAAACAAAACAAAACAAAACAAAACAAAACAAAAAAAAACTGTTTGAACTAAAAGACTATAGTACTACTCGGATCAGTTAGATGACATATATGTCTCAACCCAACGTCTATAATGTTTTCCTAATCCAGGACCAAGCAAACGATTTTCTTCTTTCATTACAGATTGACAACAAAAAAACTCATATAGAAAGAGTAAACCAATTTGATTTCTTTACTAAAAGACAACATCGCTTCAATCAATTAGATCACTGGGACAAGGAGATCCTTTATATGATATAGCAAACAATGCAGAATCTTGATATGTCTAACAGTAAGAGCTAATTTTCAGAACTTAATTGAGACTAACAAGAAAGAGACTAACAAGAAAGAGACAAACAAGAAAGAACTGTTTCAATAGACAGCACTGTTTTAATTCACACGAAGTAGAGAAAGAACTGAAACAAATCAGTGTTTACAAACATTAGAAAGAGAAATTGTCAAGAAGGTACCTAGAAATTAGGGTAATGAGCCAATTATCTTAAGATTGTTTGATGCCAAGAAAAAAAAAAAAAAAAGAGGAAAGCTCAGAAATCTTGTTTCGTTTCTAGTGTGTTTTAACAAGAAAAGAACACTGCATTACACTAAAATAGGTGTTACGTCCCATGCTACGTTTGCTGCTTTTTTGTCTTAATAAAGTAACAATGGATTTGACGTCAACAAAAAAAACTGAGGATTTAACCGAGCGTAAATTTATATAATGGTAGTAAGAAAAGTTCTTTTTTTTAGAATAATTTTACACCTTTATCTAATTTTTAAAGATTCCCATTTTCATATATCAACATTTTAAGAAACAATTAGACAATAAACTATAAAAGAACTAAAATAACTCTTTCACATTAAAATGTCTCTATTGGTCATTCCCCATTATAAATTAAGAATAATATATTGAAATATATAAAATAGTTAATGAGCTTTATATAATACATAAATGAGTATGAACGACACATATATATATATATATATATATATATATTGTTGAGCTTTTTGTTTTGCTGGCTTAGAATCTTCAACGCTACCCATTTGAACGTCTTACTTTTCTATTACTACTTGGAGAAAATGAGAATATTTCGTGGTCTTTTTGCCCATGTGTTTTTACAATGGTGTACTTCTCCAACACATGTATTCATAACCTTCTTCTATTATTGTAGTGAAAATTCAAAAAAAATTATGCCCATCAAAATCATGAATTATGAGTCACACAATATCAGTTAACGACTCCTACTTAGGGCTAAAAGAGAGAAACACTAATGATGATAAATGACGAAAGTAAATCATTTTATGTCTCATGTCTCAGGAATATACCTCTCTCGTGGAATTTTTTAGAGAAAATTTGCTAGGATACCTAACATTTTATCAAAATTTTGAAAAATATTCTATAATTTACAAGATTGGAAATCTAACTTTTAATATATTTTAAATAAAATTGTTAGTAGTTAATAACTGAAATAAAGATGTTTTGATTATTTTAGTTTAATAAAGAGTTAAAATAATTAATTTAAATATAATAAAACCTTAAAACTTAATATTAAAATTAATTTAAATTTCAAAATTTAATAATAATTTGGCCTTAGATGAGAATTAGATGATTTATTTTAATTCCGAATTAACCATACAACTACAAAGTATTTTATTTTAAAACAAATTTCGTTAAGAGTTCATATAATAATATCCATAATATTATCATTATTTATAAATTTTACTTGAATAAATAATATATAAGATTAATAAAACATGAAAATATAAATTGAAACTAAATTATAAAAATATTTAAATTGTATAAAAATATTATGATTATTTAGTTTTCAATAAGTAGAGAACTTAATAAGTCAACAAGTTAAATTAGTCGACTACTTAAATAAACCATTCAATCAAAATAAGTTTATTGTTATTAAATAAATCAATGGTGAAAAATAATTCAAGAGAAATAAAAAATAAATTGGTAATTAAATAAATCAGGTTTAACAATAAATCAACATAAAATGGTATAAGTCTACAGAAAAGTTTAAAACAATATTAGTCAACAATGTCAAATTAAAAATTAAATAATTACAAAATATTATCCTTGGGTATGAATTTTTCATAATAAATTTAATTAATTATGATTATATTCATATCATTGAAATATAAGTTAAAGTGTTTAGTTATAATATTTAGAATTAATTCATTTTGTTTTAGTATTAAATAAATAATAAATATGGGTATTTTCAAACTATGTAAAATTAAGTCTAATTTTAAAGAAAAAAATTATAAAATATGGAGTAGTTATCCAACTTCCTTTTTTGTCCAAAGAGTTTTTCTAGTATTTTGAACTTGTTTTAGATTTTAAATGTTCACTAAATTTGTAACTTTGATATAATATAAACTTAAAGTTTCATAAATTTTTCATTTTAAATATCTTTCAAGTATCAAGATTAGTTTTAAAATTTTAATTCACAAAAAATGACATTCATCCTAACTTTATTCAAATATAAAGTTAAATTTTTAAACACACATGATAGTATTTCTGTTTTTCGTACTAAAGTAATTAAACAAGAAATTCTAACGAGATATTATTATTTTTTGTTGAACATATTTTAGCAAAACTGTGCCGGTCGACTTCCGTCTATCGCATAATCGACAGATTTTTTGAAAAAAAAAACATTTTATTCCCACTCATTTAATTCATATATCTTTTATATCTTTTTCATGATTACACCTTAATAATTGAAGGCAATTCTCTTAGACCACATAAAGTTGTTGGGCCAATTTTAGCATCTATTTTCATTTAGGTTAACTTTAACATTAATTAATTAAAAATTATTTTTCCATAAATACCATTTTCCGAATTGCCCAATTTTTGGGATTCACAAATCACAATTTCCCAATTCATGAGAAAGTTTTATCTCTACGATGACAGCAAAGAATAAAACATGTTCGATTATTATGAAATTTTGAATCATAATAGCTTGAATCAAAGTATTTGGTAGTTTTGAAATCAAAAAATTTCTTCTTGATATTCTTTGAAATTGGAGTTTGTGTTTGTGATTTTCTTAAAATACAGATTGATTGATGACATTTGCTCTTAAATCTTCCTATCTCAAGGTGTGTATGTTTATATTCTTTGCTCAAATTTGTGTTCAATCTCATGCATAGAACGTGTTCAACGAAACTTCTGTGAGAATTGAAGTTTGTACAATCTCATCATTTGGATTTGACATTAGTATTCTGGGTTAGATGATTTCATTCACAAATTTTTACATTATCAGAGTGTTCTTGATGATACACGTTGATCCAGATATATAATTTGTTAACATCAATTTCCTTTAAGACTTATTAAATCAGATAATATTGTGATTGTCCATTGCTGCATTTGTAAAAATGTCTATTTATAGTCAAGGGAAGCACTGTTTATAATCATTTTATATAGATAACCTTGCCCTGAACTTTCTATTTCCTAAGAAATACTTAATAATGTTTTATGTGTTAAATTGTGTAGTGAATTTTTTGTTTTGGTTGATTTTGATTTAGGAGCCTGGGCCCATAGATTGGGATTTCTACAGGAAGGGTATTGGTCTTATTGGAGCTGGCATTGTGGACAAGTACAATGAATGTTATGACATTATGTTCAATTTTTATCTGCAAATCTTATTGTTGACTATATGATGGTCTCTCTTATGAAACTTGAGAGCATTTGTGTGGTCTTGAAATTTATTCCACCTTCAAACTTTCATGAGTATGTGCAAAAAAAAAAAAAATCCTTTCAGTTAGTTTGTTGTGTAATTATTAAGTGATAGTCTTGTGCTTGCTTTTTATCGGGTTCTTCCCAAATCTGACTAATTTTTTTAGGGAGATATATAGAGTAGGCTGAAACCGAAGTAATCATAGTTGAGAGAGCTTAACTTATCTTTGTTTTGTGAGAGGTTAGAGCTGAAATTGATTGATTTTTTAGTTAAATAAGTTTGATATGCATTTTTCCAATCTTGAATTTATGGATATCTTGGTTCTATGATTTCACATATGAGTTCTTATTTTCATTGCTGCTAGCATTATGGGGTTATCAAGTTATCATTTTAGCTCTGGTTGCTAGTGTAACAAGTTATCATTTTCGTATGTTTTTGCTCGGAAGTTTGCATTCATTTCTGATCTTGGTTTTTGAATCTCATCTTGTTAATCCTTTTTTTTTTGGTTTACAGGTTCCTTATTTTGGTGTCTACTTCTCGTACAAGTATTTTTTTTTCTATTTTTCTGCTATTTGCTAAAAAAACTATCATCAGTACATTTGGTTCAGAGTTAGACATGTATCTTGTAATCAATTTCAAACAGGCATCTTCTTTACAATTTTGGGAAGAATCTGTACCTATTTAGGAAGGGTGGTTTTTATTTAGGAAAGATTTATGAAAGATTAGTAGTAGTTTAGGAAATATTTGGGAAAGATCCATGTAATTTAGGAAATATTAGGTTGGTAACAGAAATGTTTGACTTGAACAGATGGTCTCATATCTACTCTTTATTTTTTCATGTTGTTGATATTGATTGATATTGCTTGAATTGTCTCATTGTTGTATCATGCACACTTTGAAGCTTTCTTGGTTTGATTACCTCTTTGCCAATATTAAGATACAGTAGCATATATCATAAATCATACTGATATTATCTTTATTGCATGTGAATACATTTGAAACTTTCAGTTTCAAAACTAAGATTTTTTGTGGAATCGATCATATATATATATATGTAAATTTCTACGGTTACCTCTCTATGAGTTGTTGTGTTTGTGTATTGTTTCAAATAGATTCTATGTTGATTTGAGTAAGGTCTTCATAAACAATTTTGGTTTTTTGTACGGTATAATGTGGAAGATTCTTTTAATCTTTAAAGTTTCATTGCCTAACAGCTATACAAATAAGGAGAAGAACCAATCCATTATTACCCAGTGATTAACTTCCAGTGTAGTAAAGATTGCAACAATTAGTTGGTGCTAAGCTGTTCAACCGCATGAAGAGTATATTATGAGACTTCTCATTGAGGCTGGCGGAAGAAACTTGTTCTTATGAGCAGAGAATATCTTATAGAGATTTGCATGTGTATGATGATGGGAGAATTTATGTGTATGATGAGTTTTATATCAGCTTCTAATCATTTAGAAAAGAGTCTACAAACTTTAGGAAGACATTCCTAAAATGTTGAAAGGTCTTCCTAAATATATTTTTAAAATTATGTATCAATCAACAAAGCACAAAATTCATCGTAAATATATGTAATTGATACTACAATTTTGTGCCACATTAAATCATGTATTTAGATGACATTCCTAGTTTTTAAGAATTCTTCCTAAGAATTTAATTTTTTTTAGGAAAATCTTCTTAAAGATTCAGAAACTTTTATAGATATACAATTTAGGATGACATTCCTAAAATTTAAGCATTATTCCTAAAAATTAAGAAAAATTAGGAAAGTTTTACTAAAAAGTTTAGAAGGACTTCTAAAATTTATAGAAATACGATTTAGGATGACATTCCCAAAATTTTAAAGATTATTTCTAATTTTTTAATAAGTTTTTTAGGAAAATCTTGCTAAGAAGTTTAGAAAGACATAAATTTATGGAAATTAACATACAATTTAATATGTTATTCCTAAATTTTTAAGGATCTTTTCCAAAATATTTAAAAGGCTAGAAAAGTCTTCCTAAAAATGCTATACTCCATCGGTTCTCTTTTGAAGTGGGAAAATTACCAGTACATTATATCGAATTACCCCTCCTTACCAAGAGTATGACAGCTTCTGACTATCTCTCTCTCTTGGAGAAAATTTGAGCTCGTATAACCTCTTGGTCTGCTACGATTTTATTAATTACGGGTCGTTTCCAACTGATTGAATCGTTACTTTTAAGTCTTACAAACTTCTGGCTTGCAGCTTCCCGCCTTCCAAATTTGTGTATAAAGGAAATAGATAAATTATTTGCAGTATTTCTCTGGTCTGGACCAAAACTTAATGGAAAAGGTGAAGCTTGCTTGGACTCTAGTTTTTCGGCCAAAGCAAGAAGGCGGTTAGGTTATCCGTTTGTTGAAAGATGTGAATACGAACTGTATGTTGGAATTAATATGGAGGCTGATTTCTGGAAATAACTCACTGTGGGTTCAATGGATGCACAAGAACCTAATTAGAGGTGGGACATTATGGGTAATGAGGGCGAAAACGAGCTTGTTATCCTGGATGTGGAGGAAAATTTTAAAATACTGAGATAAAGCTCAGGGGTTTCATAACATGGAGGTTCCGTCAGGTCAGCTAACATCGTTTTGGCATGACAATTGGAATTCTTCAGGGAAGATTTATGATCTAGTGGAATCTAGGGGAACCATCGATATGGGGATAACAAATCATGCTATTGTTTATGAAGTATTGGAATCATACAGGCAACAGCATCACCGAGTAGACACTTTTAACCAGATAGAAAATCAGATTGATTTATTTCGCTTGGCCAAAATTGAGGAGGCTTATTTTTCACTCTGGATATTCAAGGAATATTCTTACAAGAGTAAATTCTCATGGAACCAAACATAGCACTGGATTCGAGAAATCAATTTAACAAGAGAATGATACAAAGGTGTTTGGTTCCCTTTTTCAACTCCTTGGTACTCATTCATTACTTGATAACATTTCATGATCGATTAACAACTGGTGACAAGCTCATGAACTGGAATGGTGGAGCTCGTATAAGTTGTGTATTTTGGTGAAAGTTTGGAGACTCGGGATCATCTGTTTTTTCTTGTCCTCATTCTTCTCAATTTTGATCATCTCTTACAAGAGGCGTTCTCCATAACCGATATACAGAAAGCTGGAGTTTAATAATATCCCATCTACTTGATACTTCTCAGTCAAATATCTAATCATAGTTTGTGGCATGAGCATAATGGAAGACCTCATGGAGAACCTCCTATTCCGTTTACCAAACTTGTAAAAATCATTGACAAGAATGTACTAAACAGGTTTAGTAACATTCGTAAGTCGAGTACCTTTGACTTCAAAGATGGCATTCACTATTGGATTCACTCTCGCAGCGTCTAGATCATTTATTCTATCTTAAATTTGAAACAGTGTGATTTTTCAACTTTCTATGATGCATTCATTGTAAAAACATTTTTTGATAAATATAATTTTACATTCATACAAAAATACTAGAAAGACTTCCTAAATTTAGAGAAATTAACATACGGTTTAGGATGACATTCCAAAAATTTTAAAGATTTTTCTTAAAAAACAAAAATAATTGGAAAAGTCTTTTTACAAAGTTTAGAAGAATTTTAAAATTTATAGAAATAAAATTTAGGAAAACATCCTTTTTGTTTAGGGATTGATCCTAAAACTTAAAAAAATTAGGATTGTGTTCTTTAAAAAGGTTTTCTAAATTTATAGAAATACAGTTTATGATGACATTCTAAAATTTTCAAAGATTATTCTTAAAAATTCAAAAAAAAATAGTAGGAAATCCTTCATAATAAGATAGAAGGTCTGACAAAATTTATAGAAGTACAATTTAGGATAACATCCATAATTCTTTAAAGGATTGATCCTAAAAATTAAAAAAAAATAGGAAAGTGTTCTTAAAAGTTTAGAAAGTCGTCCTTAATTTAAAACAAATACATTTATGATGACATTCCTAAGTTTTCAAGGATTCTACCTAAAATTCAATTTTTATGAGTCTATATAGAAGTTTAAAAAGACTTCCTTAATTTATAGAAATGCAATAAGGATTGTTCCTAAAAATTCAGAAACAATTAAGAAAGACTTCCTAAATTTTTTAGGAAGACTTCATAAATCTATAGAAATTCAAATTGTGTGTTGTTCTAAATGATAATTGTTGTTCTGTTTTTGCTCTGTTTTACTCATTTATAATGATTTTATCAATACAAGGCTGTGGAAGTTTCAAATGTAGTTGATTGATGGATTTTTTATTTTTCCATATAACCTACCAAAAGAGGTTTTCTTCATTTTACATTATTCAAATAACATATACCTACTTTTGCCACAACCAATGTTTGCACCAGAAATTTTTACAAGAGCAACGGCCATTGGAGAAGTGATGAAAAATCTTGGAATCTCTCACAATTATCCTTCTTCTCATCATTTTCATGGCTTTTTCCAAGAATTCGTGACATTTTCTGCAGATTCTTGTGTTTTTCCCCACCGTAATTGTTCTTCCCATTTCTGTAGAGATCATTCCAAGATTCGCAGCGAGCCTAACCGAATGACTTCTTAGTGAATTACTTCTGCTCTTCAATAGAGTCTCTAGTCTCAGCTTTGAAACAAAATCAACATAATGATACCTTTTTCAGTCAGATTAAGGGCTCCACAAATGATAGTCATCTCATCATGTGTAATTTCACCTCCCTTACAATAATCTACATATACATAAGCCAGAACATACATATATAAACAAATAAAGAGAAAAATGAATATTATTTGATGCACCTCTCTCTACTTTGTATTTTTTTTCAAATAATCGATCTTACCCATGAAGTTCATATCTGACTGAGTTTTTGGGTAGATTGTAGGATGAATTAAAAAGCTTCTCTAAGTCTTTTGATTTTGTCTAAATCATATCTGTTTACCTGTTTGTGTTGAGCCAGAACACAGAGGTCTACTTACTTCAACAACGTGTTCTTACTTTTTTTTTTGAAATTTGAAACCTGAAATTAACGTAGAACAATGTTGCTTGCATTAGTGCTTCTTCATTTAGTTCAATTTTAATCCCTGAACCTATTTACATACAGTAGTTCAATTACATAGTTCTTCTTGGTACAAACAAAAACTCTAAATTACAGATCTGGTACATGGATTAAGTGTTTTAGAACTTAGCTTTTACTGTTAGAGACACCAAGAGTCTCTATTTTTTATATATATCTATATGTGATCTAATCGATTCAAGCAATGTTATCTTATAGTTGGGAATTCAATTTGGTTTATTTTTTTTCTGTTTGAGATAGTGAAGTTTGTTGTACTCTTCCGTTTGTGTAATGAAACATTTGCTTGGTGGAGATTTAGAGAAATGCGACGGAGCCCCAGAGTTTTCTTGATTTACCCGGTTATTACAGGAGGTTTGTCAAGGGTTTTGCTAGCATGGCTCAATCTATGACTAATTAACAGGGAAGTATGTTCATTTTGAGTGGTCACCAGAGTGCAAGGAGAGCTATACGAACCTAAAAGAGATGTTAGTTAGCACACATGTAATGGCTTTACCAGGGCCAGATGAGCCTTATGTTGTGTACCGTGATGCGTCTAAGCTTGGACTCGGGTGTGTACTTATGCAGCATGGATGGGTGATCGCGTTTGCTTTACGGTAGTTGAGGAAACATGAGTGAAATTACCCTACTCATGATCTGGGGATTATAGCCGTAGTGTTTGCGCTGGAGATTTGGAGATTTTATTTATATGGTGGGAAATTTCAGGTGTTTACAGACCATAAAAGTATGAAATATATCTTTAATCAGCCAAAGTTGAATATCAGGCAGAAAATTCTGGATGGATTTGGTTACAGATTACGATCTAGATATAGCTTACCATCTCCGAAAAGCTAATTTCGTAGCTGATATGTTGAGTTGGAAAAGGGTTATATGAGATACTAAGAGAGATGCAGAGACCTTGGTGAGCATGTTGAGTGCCTTGTGGTTATGTGCAGTGTGTGAGGATCAGAGCCGCTCACTCTAGAGGTGACTAATCACACTGATTTTCTGAGCACGGTGTGGATCACACAAAAGCTTGATCAGGAGTTGGTTAAGGCTGCTAGAGCAGAGAAGTTAGAACATGAGTTTTCCAGCAATATAACCATATTGTTGAATGGCAGGGTGTGTGTACCAAAAATGATGTATTGATGCAAGAAATTCTTAGGGAAGCTCACCAGAGCAGATTTCATTTCATCCAGGAGCTTCAAAGATGTACCGTGACCTCAAACGGTATTATCAGTTGGTAGGAATGAAGAAAGATGTTGGCGACTGGGTTGAAGGTTGTGACACTTGCCAGTATGTAAAAGCTGAACATCAGGTTACAAGCAGTTTGTTGAGGAGTTTACCCATTACATATTGGAAGTGGGACAATAGTTGTTTTACCGGTCTCGTGAAACAAGGATATGATTTGGGTTATCATCGATAGATTAACTAAGTTAGCACATTTTCTGGCCATCAAGAAGACCGATGGAGAGGAGGTCTTCGCTAGGCGATAAGTTAGTGAGATTGTGAAGATGGATGGGGTATTGGTGAGCATAGTGTTGAAACGTGATCCTAAGTTCACATCGCTGTTTTGGAGACTTTTAAGAAGGAGATAGGCACTAAGGTACACATGAGTACAATTTATCATCTACAAATTGATGGGAAGTCTGAGTGCACAGTTCAGACTTTGGAGGATTTATTGAGGATATGTGTGATGGATTGGCGTGACCATTGATTTGATCACTTTGATATTAAGATTTTTTTCAAATCAAGGTATCAATTACCCAAATGCGTTGAATTTCTAGTATTATTTCTTTGCATTACAAGGATGTTTCAATTAATTTTATGGTTTGCTGCTTTTTATATAAAATTATTTTGGAATATATATTAAAACATTACGAAGCTGAGTAATTTTATTATTCTAACAAATGCCAATATGCTGTTGACTATCTATCAATAAACATACAACAACAACCATCCTTAGTACACTCACCATATAATATTAGACTAATTTTTCTACAAAACTCATTGCATCCTTTGGTCCTTCCTTTATTACATTGTTCTAGACCAAAACATTTCTTATAGTCTTGTTTTATCCCAAAACCTGTTAAATTTTAATCATTAGACAATTATATATTCATTAAAATAATTATATTATATGCATTACAAATATTTATTGTTAAAAGAGTAAGGAAATACCAATAGTGTTATCATAACAATGAATAGAAAACATGACAAATAGGATGGTGAGAACAAATGCTATTAAAGTTTTCTTTGTTATAGCCAGTTTCTATTTCTCTAAACTTTTTTTATGATATATTGTTTTCCTTCGGTAAATATACATATATATATAATAAATGAAACTAAGAGGTGATTTATATTTAAAGATAAAAATCCATAAAATCTTGATTTTCCAAGATTTCTATTATTAAAATTAAAGAGAATGATATTTTACCTAATTATCTTTGAACCTAGTTAGAAAACAAAAAAGTATAGTTAATCTGTAATAAGAACTGTTTACATTGATTTAATCTTAGTTTTGATTTTTTCAACTTAAAATATTTTGAAAATTTAAGATCAAATCATTTGCTTAAAAGGAATTGTTTGAATTGCTTCAAGGATTCATATCCTTTTATACTAATATATATATTTTAAAACAATCATATATTGAAATCATTTTTATCATATTCAATAATGATACTAAATTATTCATATTGTCAAGAAAATTAAATTTGATTTAGTGTAGTGTTTAAAATGATTTTTAAAGTTAAGTAAGATATTATTTCATTATAAATTCAATGTCATTTCTTAACCTACTGTATTATAAATATGGAACGGTGATTGTGCTACACAAATAATTGTTCACCAAAACTTTTCAATGGTAAAATAAAAATGATCGTACAAATAATAAAATACACAATACTAATTTCGAATCTAAAAATGACTGTTACGGCATAAATTTAATGATATTTAGATATTATATATATCAATTAACGTAAGATTTTCCTTTTAAAAATATATGTTTTCATAACCAAATTATTAAAATATTTTGTATGATTTCCAAAATTATAACAAGTTAAGTTATTACAGCAAATTTTAAGGGCATAGACACGAAATGTAATTTTAGGATTGAAAAATTAAGGTTTAAAATTTTCAATTGAAAATATGATTTTAGTTTATACCATTTAAGATTAGTGTTTAGGGGGTATCATTGTAAAACCCTTCACTATAGGTTAATAGTTCACTGTTTATCTTAAATTTGATAATTGCATCTATATGCATGCTGTTTAGATTGTGTCGGAAAAAGACAGATGGGTACACAAATAACTCTGAAAGAATAAACCCATAGTTCTTTCTAAAAGATGTGGATTAATATTATGTTTATTACAGATTTGGGGGGTTTTGTGATTTTTCAAAAACTTTCGTAAATGTTTGATTATAACAGTTGTTGTCTTATGTTGTACTCGAGTTATACTGGAATTGTTAACCGATTATTACCTACATCAAGAAGGAAAAAAAATGGTAGCCATTTGGCTAACTATGTTTTATGTTGTATTCTATGATTTATTCTTTGTATTACAATGATGTTTCAATTAATTATACGGGTTGCTGCTTTTTATATAAAATTATTTCAGAATATATATTGAAACATTATGAAGCTGAGTAATTTTATTATTCCAATAAATTCCAATATGTGGTTGACTATTTATCAATAGACATACAACAACAACCAATCTTAGTACACTCACCATATAATATTAGACTAATTTTTCTACAAAAGTCATTGCATCCTTTGGTCCCTCCTTTATTACATTGTTCTGGACCAAAACATTTCTTATAGTCTTGTTTTATCCCAAAACCTGTTTAATTTTAACCATTAGACAAATATATATTCATTAAAATAATTATATTATATGCATTACAAATATTTGTTGTTAAAAGAGTAAGGAAATACCAAGAGTGTTATCATAGCAATGAACAGAAGACATGACAAATACGATGGTGAGAACAAATGCGATTAAAGTTTTCTTTGTTATAGCCATTTTCTATTTTCTTATAACTTTTATGATATATTGTTTTCCTTGGGTAAATATACATTTATATATATATATATATAATAATAATAATAATAAATGATACCAAAAGGTAATTTATATTTAAAGATAAAAATCCATAAAATCTTGATTTTCCAAGATTTGTATTATTAAAATTAAAGAGCATGATATTTTACCTAATTATCTTTGAACTTATTTAGAAAACAAAAAGTATAGTAAATCTGTAATAAGTACTGTTTCATTGATTTAATCTTAGTTTTGATTTTTTCAACTTAGAATATTTTTAAAATTTAAGATCAAATCATTTGCTTAAAACGAATTGTTTGATTTTCTTCAAGGATTCATATCCTTTTATACTAATATATATTTTTTTAAAAATATATATATATATACATATATATACATATATTGAAATCATTTTTATCATACTCAATAATGATACTAAATTATTCTTATTGTCAAGAAAATTAAATTTGATTTAGTGTAGTGTTTAATATGATTATTTAAGAAGTTAAGTATGATATTATTTCATTATAAATTCATTGTTATTTCTTGACCTAATGTATTATTAATATGGAACAGTGATTGTGCTACATAAAAACTTGTTCTACCAAAACTTTTAAATGTTAAAATAAAATGATCGTACAAACAATAAAATACACAATACCAATTTTGATTCAAAAAATGACTGTTACGGCCTAATTTTAATGATATTTAGATATTTTATATACCAATTAACGTAAGCTTTTCCTTTAAAAATATATATATGTTTTCATAACCCAATTATTAAAATATTTTGTATGATGATTTTCAAAGAAATCAATTTTTAATTGTAAGTTTTCCCTAAATATTCTGTTATATTTTACTGCTAATTTATCTGTATGTATAGAATTAACTTTTGGTTGTTTTCTGACCTAGTTTTATGATATCCTAAATTATAAGAAGTTAAGATATTACAGAAAATATTTATGGGCATAGATACAAAAATGTAATTTTTGTTAGTTTTCATAGATTAATATGTAAGACTGATAGAACTATGAATAGAGAAGACTAAGAATAAAAATAGAGAAAATGAGATTTTTATTATATCAGTTGTGTAAAAAGTTACAAAGAGTTACATATTTATAATATGCTTAAACATAAACGTAACTAGGTGTTTCATATAGTTCAGACTCTGATATTGTTGGATATAGTTATAGAGATGTTTGAATTCAAAATTCAAAAGAAAGTGGTTTGAGGTTTGAGATGAAACCACTTTGAGCGTCTCTTAGCATCCAGCAAGATGGCATCCACCCAGACGGCATCCACCCATATTGCATCCACCCTGACCTCTTTTCTTTTATTCCTTGTTTAGAGTTTTTTTTTTTTTGATTAATACTCCCTCTCAAACTTAGCCAAAATGAGTGTGGAGACAAAGTTTGATTTTCCAAAAATAAATCCTCACAACTACCTCATTAAAAACCTCACAAGTACAAACCCAGTGGGGAAAACTCCTTGTGAGGAAAAGTGTAGTGTCTCTGGAAATGGAGAGGCATGATCAAGGATGAGTGAAATCTACTAGTCCAAGGTTTCTGTAGATGTGGTTGCAAATCTTGAGACTTGTAGCTTTGGTGAATATGTCAGCTAGCTGATCTTCACTTTTTGTGTAGCATGGAAGGATTACTCCTTCAATGATCTTTTCACATACTTTGTGACAATCCACTTCTATATGTTTTGTTCTTTCATGGAAGACTGAGTTGGTGGCAATGTGAATTGCTGCTTGATTGTCACAAGTGGGAATGGGACTTGTACTCTCAATTTTCAGATTCTTCAGAAGCGCCGTTTGCCATACTAGCTCATTTGTGAGCCTCTTCATTGCTCTATACTCACTTTCAGCACTTGAGCATGATACTACCATTTGCTTCATGGATTTCCAGGTCACTAAGTTCTCTCCAATGAATGTTCAGTAGCCGATTGTAGATTTTCTATCCATAGTATCTCCAACATAATCTGCATCACAATAGCCCACAATTTTAGTGCTATCATTCTTTCCCATCCAAATACCTTTCCCTGGTGGTCCTTTGATGTACCTTAAAATTCTTTCCACCATCTTCCAGTGGTACACCAAGGGCTCTTTCATGTGATAGCTCACCTGATTCACAGCAAAACATAGGTCAGGTCTTGTGATGGTTAAGTAAATTAACTTACCTACAAGCCGCCGGTATTGAGCTGGATCTTCAAATAGTTTATCTAGTGGATCTTCTTGTCCTTTCTCCCCCCCCCCTTTATCCTGATCTTGTAGCCATTTTTAAGTGGTGTCTTGGCAGGTTTAGAACCAACTTTTCCTGTCTCTTTAAGCAAATCAAATGAATATTTTCTTTGGGACAGACACAAGCCTTCCGGAGAATGACATATCTCTATTCCTAGAAAATATATAAGCTAACCTAGCTCTTTTATATAAAATATAGATTTAAGGAAAAGTTTGGTTTCTTGAATACTTGATCATTGCCGGAAATGATCAAGTTATCTACATATACCAAGACAACAATTATTCCTTGATCACTTTGAGAAGTGAACAAGGTATGATCAGCCTCTGATCTTTTAAATCCATTGGCTGTTAAAGTGAAGCTTAGCTTGTGGTACCAGACTCTTGGAGATTTCTTTAAGCCATATATGTTTTTCTAAGTTTGACAACTTTGCCTTGAGGAATTTAGCTTTCAAGAGCTGGTGGAGGCTTCATGTACACTTCTTCTTCAAGCTCTCCTTGGAGGAATGTGGTTTTGACGTCCATTTGCCATAATTCACACGATAGGTTGTTGCCAATGATAAAATTATTCTGACTGTGCAGAGTTTCACCACTGGTGCAAAGGTGTCTGTATAGTCTTCTCCATAAGCTTGAGTAAATCCTCTTGCAACCAAGCGGGCTTTATACCTTTAAATTTCTCCATTGCTGTGAGACTTTATGGTGAATGCCCATTTAGATGCTACAGCTCTTTTTCCTGAAGGTAGATCACTCATATCCCAAGTGTGATTTTTGTCCATTGCTTCTATCTCGGCATCTACAGCATCCACCCAGACCTTGATTTCTTTTGCTTCTTCATAGGTATTTGGAATTTAATGCTGCTCTATCTTTCCAAGGAATTCTTGATGGTCTGATGGCAAAAGGGCAAGAGAACACTCAGCTTGTATAGGGTGAGCCACAGCTTAATGATTATAATAGACCCTGGTTCTTTGACATGTATTTCTTCTCAAATTTGGTGCGGGTGCCTCTTCTTCCTCATTATATTCAGTCTCCTGAACATTAGCATCTGGTGGAGTTTCTTGATTAACTCCCCCTTGTTCATTTATTTATTCATTCTCTTGCTCATTCTTAACATTTATCTCTTCTTCCTGAATCTAATCATTTTGATTGTTTACAGGAGCTGATTGATCTTCATTCATTGGAGGAAGACCAGCGTGACTCAGAAGAGGTTGAAGAGAGGCTGCTCGATCTGCTGTAGAGTCAGCCAAGTCTTTCACACTCTCCCAGCCTGATTGCTCCAAACAACTTTGATCTTCTATGAATTTCACCTTTCTAGAAGTCGTGGTGTGTTTGGTGCTTGGATCATAACATCTATACCCTTTTTGAGTAGTGGAGTATCCAATAAACACGATTCTAGTGCTTTTTGCATCAAGCTTATTTCTTTGATTTCCTGGCACTAAAACAAAACACAAGCAACCAAACACATGTAAGTGATTAATATTTGGTTTGGTTTTGTTTAATACCTCAAATGGTGATGAGTCATTTGAGACTTTTGTTGGAGTTCTATTTATGAGGTAGCATGCAGTCATAACAGCATCTCCCCAGAATATCCTTGGCATGTTTTATGGGAAATTATTGATCTTGCGGCTTCCATCAAATGCCTATTTTTCCTTTCAGCCACAACATTTTGTTGTGGAGTATAAAGATAACTTGTTTGGTGAATAATGCCATGATTTGACAAATGAACTTTGAAAGTGTGGCTTGTGTATTCCCCTCTATTATCAGATCTTAATACATTAATTTTAGCATTAAACTGATTAGTCATATATGTTTGAAAATTGACAAATGCCTCAAATACTCTTCTTTAGATGGGAACAATATGACCCATGTATATTTTGATTTTTCATCTATGAATGTCAAAAAATATTTTAAATTATCTCTAGATAGGCAATGTGAGGTCCAAACATCTGAATGAATTAAATCAAAACAATTATCATATATTGATAAGGAGTTTTGGAATACACTTCTACAATGTTTTCCCAAAATGCATGACTCCCACTTAGAATTATCAAAGTCTACATCAGACATAATTAATTTTAAAGCTCGGGAGTGAGGATGCCTAATCTGGCATGCCATAAATCATTGGAACTACTAGCTACATGACAGGAATTGATAAGAGGCAAACTAGCAGAGTTGGAGCATCTAGAATGTTTCTTGAGATCCTCTAGAGTATACAATTCTCCGTTAGTGTTTTCCTTGCCTAAAACTTCACCGTTTTCAATATCCTGAAAATGAAAGCTGTTAGGTCCAAATATAGCATAAGCATCAAGATCAGTGGTGGCTCTTTTCACTGAGACCAAGTTATTGCTAAATGTAGGTATATAAAAGGCACTAGATTCATTTCCAAAGAGGTTTAAATTTCCTATGCCTTTAATTGGCACCCTAACTCCATTAGCAATTTCAAAATGACCAGAGGTATTTGGAAATTATTTAGTAGATTAGGATCTTTACTCATATGGTGAGAAGCTCCTGAATCTACTACAAGTGTTTTTGAAGAATTAGAGGCTATAAATGTGATACCAGACTCCTTACAAATTTTCATGGTCTTGATCATTGCCTCTAAGTCTGATCTGCTCATGGTGATCATGACATTATTTTCTGAAGTAGAGGCTTGAGTAGAATGGCCGTTTGGAGCATTTGATGGAGCACTCAGATTCAAACCGAATGGTTGAGCTGTTGGCTCATAATTTGAACCATTTGCTTCTTGTTGCCTTGATCTGTAGTTGGCTCTGAGATGAGAATGGAGGATGAAGCGGTCCTCCTTGGTGTGTCCTATCCCTTGGTTGAATTTTCCAATTTTCTTGCAATGTCCACATTGTTTTGCTGTTAATTTCTTAATGGAACTGAATGGGGGGGGGGGGGGGGGGTCTGTAGAACCCTTTGTTTGCCGTTGGCAGCTCTCCTTTGTTGAAAAAGTCTAAATAGCCTTGCTCCTTTTGAATTTGAGAGCAGACGTTTTCAAGGCTTGGTAGCTTCTCCTCCCTTAAGATGTGTTTGATAAGATCATTGAACTTTGGATGGAGAGATTGGAGAAGTCAAACACTCTGTCTTAATCTCGTCTTTCCTCCATAATTTGGAGGTCTTTTGTGTTTGGCCTCAGCATATCCATTTCAGCAAGTAATGACCTATATTTACCAAAGTTTTGGTAAAATCTTGATCTTCTTGAGTAAGGCTGTTGAGAGGTTTCTTCATTTCAAATACTCTTAAAAGATTGGTGATGTCTCCATACACCTTCTTGAGTGTTTCCCATAGTTCCTGAGCTCTCTGACAATATGAGTAAGATTCAAATATTGAATCACTCAGGGAGCTGTGGATTATGCTGAGCACCATTTGATATTTTTGCAGCCATTTTTCCAGAGCTTCTTCATCTCCTTCTTGAAGCCCTTTTTCATTAGCTGGTTCAACTTGATTCCACAAGAAGCGACCATACAGGTTTGTTTCTGTAAATTGTGATCATAGGAGATAATTTTATCCTCTTAGAATAACTCTAATTATAGTTGGTTTTATCTCCTCCATGATTGAAAATAATTATCTTCAAAGAAATCTTCTATTGTCCACTGTATAACAACTAGCTGTTTGAAAAGTTTGTAAAGCGATCATTGAGAAATCTCCAGTAATAAATTAATCTAGCTTCACAAACCTTTTCTAGGATGAATATATATCAATCTCGGAGTTTTAGGAAGCTAGAAAAACTTATTTCAAGAGCAAACACATTACGGACCAGTGAATAAACAAAAGCGTACAACTGTTCTGGAGGGAATTATTTGAGAGATCTCCAGAAATATATCACTCTAACTTCACAAAACTCGTCTAGGATGAATATATATAGTTTTCAGGAAGTTATAAGAATGTATTTCCAGAATAATCAAAGAAATTTTAGAAAAGAAGATGAACGGTAATATCTGGGAAATTTTGAATTTTGAAAAATTGATCTCTTGATCTGGAGATTTCTTGAGAGTATGGTTGTTACGGAAGCTTTGAGTATGTTGGAGGAGAGGTTGTCTACACAAAAAAGACCAAGAGACTGGAGATATGCTTCAAGAAAAGCTTCTAGAGTTTCTTGAACAGTAACAATGGTGAAACAAGAATGATGACAAATATAAGTGACGTTTGACAGATTTAGAAGAAGATAATGATGAAATCAAAAGCTTGATCTTATTTATGGATCAATGCTCTGATAATATGTCAGTTTTCGTAGATTAATATGTAAAAACTGATAGAACTCAGAATAGAGAAGACTAAGAATAAGAATAGAGAGAATGAGATTTTTATTATCTGAGTTGTGTAAAAGGTTACAAAGAGTTACATATTTATAAAATGTTTAAACATAAAGATAAGTAGGTGTTTTATATAGTTGAGTCTCATATATCCATTGGATATAGTTGTAGAGATGTTTGAATTCAAAATTCAAAATTCAAAATAAAGTGGTTTGAGGTTGGAGATGACAAGCACTTTGAGCGTCTCTTGGTATCCACCAAGATAGAATCCACCCAGATGGCATCCACCCAGATGGCATCCACCCATATAGCATCCACCCTGACCTCTCTTCTTTTATACATTGTTTAGAGATTTGTTGTTTGATTAATAATTTTAGGATTGAAAAATTAAGGTACAAATTTTTTAATTTAAAAATATGATTTTAGTTTATACGATTAGTGTTTAGGGGTATCATTGTAAAAACCTTCACTTGTGGTTAACATTACACTGTTTATCTTAAATTTATCATTGAATCTATATGCATGCGCGACAAACTACATGTACACATTTTGTCAGGAAAAAGACGGATGGGTACACAAAGAACTTTGAAAGGATAAACCCATTTTTTCCTTCTAAAAGATATGGATTTATACTATATTTATTACAGATTTGGGTTTTTGAGATTTTTTCAAAAACTTTCATAAATGTTTGATTATAACAATTGTTGCCTTAATTTGTACCCTGAGTTATACTTGATTTAAAAAGCGATTGTTAACTACAACAAGAAGGAAACAAATGGTAGTCATTTGGCTAATTAAGTTTTATGTTCTATTCTCGTATTAATATTTTGTACTACATGGATGTTTCAATTAAGTTTACAGTTTTTTGCTTTTTATTTAAAATTATTTTGGAATATATATATTGAAACATTATGAAGCTGAGTAATTTTATTATTCCAAAAAATTCCAATACGCTTGTTGACTATTTATCAATAGACATACAACAACAACCATTCTTAGTACACTCAGCATATAATATTAAACTAATTTTTTTGACAAAACTCATTGCATCCTTTGGTCCCTCCTTTATTACATTGTTCTGGACCAAAACAATTTTATATCTTGTTTTATCCCAAAACCTGTTTAATTTTAATCATTGGTCAATAATATATTCATAAAGATAATTATATTATATGCAATACAAATATTTGTTGTTAAAAGAGTAAGGAAATACCAAGAGTGTTATCATATCAATGAACAAAAGACATGACACATATGATGGTCAGAACAAATGCGATTAAAAGTTTCTTTGTTATAGCCTTTTTTGTTTTTCTCCTAACTTTTTATGATATATTGTTTTACTTTGGTAAATATACATTTATTTATACAATAACTAAATGATACAAAAAGGTGATTTATATTTAAAGAAAAAAATCCAAGAAATCATTATTTTCAACATTTATTATTAAAATTAAAGAGTATGATATTTTAACTAATTTTATTTTAACTTAGTTAGGAAAAAGTAGTGTAAAAGTATAATAATAACTATTTTCAATGAGTTGATCTTAGCTTTGATTTTTAAACTTAAAATAATTTGTAAACTTAAAATCAAATCATTTGCATAAAAGGAATTGTTTGATTTGCTACAAGGATTTATATACTTTTATTTTAATATATATTTTTAAATAATCATATATATAAATATATTCACACATATTGAAATAATATTTTTATCATATTCAATAATGATACTAAATTATTCATATAATTAAGAAAATCGTATTTTATTTAGTGTAGTGTTTAAAGTGATTCTTTAAGAAGTTAAGTATGATAATATAACATTATAAATTTATTAAAATTTCGTGACCTACTGTATAATAAATTTGGAACAGTGATTGTGATAAAAATATTCTTCTTCCAAAACTTATATGGTAAAATAAAATGATCATAGAAATAATAAAATGTACAATACCAATTCCGAATATAAAAATGACTATTACGGCATAAGTGTAATGATATTTAGATATTTTATATATCAAGTAACGTATGATTTTCACTTTTAAAAAAATATATTTTTTTGTAGCCCAATTATTAAAATATTTTGTATGATTATTTTCAATGCAAACACTTTTTAATTGTGAATTTACCATAATTGTTCTGATATAGTTTTACTGCTAATTTATCTTAGATGTATGTACGTAACTTTTGGTTGTTTTCTGACCAAGTTGTATAATATCCTAAACTATACAAACTTAAGATATTACAGCAAATATATATGGGCATAAATACGAAAATGTAATTTTAGGATAGAAAATTAAGGTATAATTTTTTTTAAAAATATGATTTTAGTTTATAGGATTTAGAGATTAGTATTTAGGTGTATCATTGTAAAAACATTAACTAGTGGTTAATATTACACTGTGTACTTTAATATGATCATTGGATCTACATGCATGCACTACAAACTACATATATATATTCTGTGTCGGGAAAAAGACAGATGGGTAAAAAATAACTCTGAAAGGGTAAACTCATCTTTATCTTCTAAAAGATGTGGATTTATATTATGTTTATTACATATTTGGGGTTTTGTGATTTTCAAAAAAATTTCATAAATGTTTCATTATAACAATTGTTGCCTTAATTTATACCGGAGTTATATTAGAACTAAAAACGAATACTAACCTACATCAAGAAGAAAAAGAAATGGTAGCCATTTGGCTAACTAAGTTTTATGTTGTATTCTCATATTAATATTTTGTATTACAAGGATGTTTCAATTATTTTTATGGTTTTCTGCTTTTATTTTAAAACATTTAAATTGTCATATTGTTAAGAAAACCATATTTGATTTAGTGTAGTGTTTAAAATGATTATTTATGAAGTTAAATATGGTAATATATCTTTATAAATTTATTATAAATTCCTCAATGATGCATTGCATTCGATATAATTTATACTCTCTTTTCTCCATCTTTGCATCATTTCACTTATTAAGTTGCATTTATAACTCATATGTATATGTTCTTTTGTTTGAGTTTATTAAGTCACATCCATTCATTTTACATAAGAATTGAGTCTCTATTATGTAATCTTGGAGGTTTTGAACTCATGAGAATGAATCAAGAGAAGAACAAAGGTTAAGGGAAATGGCTAGTTGAATATCACAGCATCCACTGGTCAGTCCCACCGACCAGAAGCTATCGATGGAGCCCATCCATCACGTCCACCAGTCAAAAGCGACCAATGAAACATCCCCAAAACCAACCAAGGTTCCCATCAATCTCACCCATCGACAGAGGCCAACCGGTGACTCCCATCGACCATGTCCATATGTCAAACACCACCGATGGATCTCAAAGAATTTAACACGGAGATCCCACCGGCCAATGCAATCGATCAAGGCCCACCGATGGATCCCACCGGCCAATCCCATCGGTCATAGCCCATCGATGGACCGATCCTGAAGCTTCAAATTTCAGTAAATCGATGTTTAACTAGATCTGAGTTTTAATGTTAACCAAGTCTTTTATCTCCCTATAAATACTTCTCCATCCTAATTTTCAGGGTTTTATCATTTGTTAAATTTTGTTCTTAGCCACTTATGTATTATTTAAATTTTTGGATTGTGGTTCTTTGAATTTAAAATTTTATAAAGTTTGACTTTCTTCTAATCTTTGATTATAATCTCTTAATACTTATGATTATGCAAATATTAATCCTTTTACTTCGTGTTTTCATGGCTATTAGTAAGTATTTTCTTTTAGGAGTCCTAAGATGTTTAATCTAGGTTGATTAGTGGTAGGTTTGTGAAGTTTAGGCTTGTAAATCGTTAGATCCATGCTTATTAGGTTGTGTTTAATGCTAGATTAGCAAGAGATTGTTGGTGTAGATCTTAAGCATTTCTCACACCCACAAGGTGTTTGATGAAAGGTTTAATCCAAACTTTTCTAGCTCTTTTTGATCCTAGCCAATGAGAGATGATGTTTAAGATGTTTAGAGGTTAAGAAGACATGTTATTAATGCTTATTAATCAATTGATGTTTAACGAGAGATGAACATTTAAGGTGATTAATGAAGTGATTAGTACCATGAGAGTAGATTAGTCAAGTTTACTGTCTGGAAACTAATGGATTAGCTCTAAGTATTAGAGTAAGACTCCACTAGCTTAGTATTAATTAGTCTAGATTATCCATAATATTCCCAAGGATCATTTTTTGTTAATTTGATTTAAAGAACCGTTTGAGTTATTTCCCGCTTTATTTATACTTTCAAACTTTGTTTACAAAAACTAAAAACATATTTACTTGGATATGATACAGTGCATTTGGGGTAATTGATAACCTTGATTTGTAAAAATCTTAATAGCAATTTGGTGCCGTTGCCGGTAAAACTTGTTAATACCATTAGGAGTTAATTATGTGTTTGAGACTAAGTTTTCTTTATTGCATTTACTACTTAACCTCTCTTGTTTCCACTTCAATCTCTATCTCTTGTAGGTGCATAAACCTTAGAAGTCATGGTCCACAAAATTTGGTTGATTCTGTTGAGGATATTCACCGGTTATAAAGAGAAGCTTGGAGAGCTACAAGAGAGCGGTTAGGGATGACTAACAAAGATTTTCCTTTGGGATTTCTGCCGGTTCCTCAACAAGGACAACCAGCCCTTAGACCCATATGAGAATTTGATGCACCAAACATTAGAGCTCCAGGTATAGGAATTCGGACACCTTCCATTGCTGTAATAAATTTAGATTAAGTCCAGATTTAGATTAAGAACAACTGGTACAATGGATTGTCCTTGGAATACCCTCTCGATCATTTAGATCAATTTGAGAGATTATGTAGAACAGTGAAGATGAATGGAGTCCCCGAAGAATCCATCAAGATGATACGTTTTCCTTTCTCTTATGGAAAAAGGCCTCCCAACGGGAGAAGAACATTGGTTCAGATTTAGTATCTAGTTGGGATATGTGTAAGAAAGAATTTATCAATAAGTTCTTCCCTTAGCAAAAGATAGCAAAGCTTCGAAAAGACATTGGTAGTTTCAAAAAAGATTACCAAGAGAACTTATAAGAAACATGGGAAAGGTTAAAAGGTTACTCTAGGAGTTGCCCTGATCATGATATCTCTAGGAAAAATTTAATTGGCATCTTCTATATAGGCATACTTGAGAAGTATCACTGCACCTTAGACACGACAAGCTATAGAATTTTGACAACTTAAATGTGGAACAAGGAGAATTGTTGATTGAGAATCTTACTCATAGTGATGCTTGTTATGGAGGAGACTATGATAGAGAGTTGAGAGAAACTAACAGACCAGATCACAGCATTAAAGATAGCTTCAAGGGCATCAATGATAGACTTGACAAGATGAGCAAAGTTTTCCATCTCACTCAAAATCTGGTTCACTATCTGGGAGAGTTTGATAATAGTCAACAAGGGTATCCACAAGGATACAATGAGATGGGATTTTATTTTGAGGATAAAGAGAGACACAAGAGGAAGTTAATTATGTGGGCAGCCAAGGAGAGTTTCAAAACAAAGGCTTTAAACAAAATTACCGCAACCATCCAAAACTCTCATATCAAAACCCCAACGTTGAAAACCCACATGACCAAAACTATCCCAAAAACCAAACCCAACCCTTCCAACCTAAATAAGGCTTTCAACCAAAACCACAATACTCAAACCAAACCCACACTTTCCAACCCCATTAAACCTTCCAACCAAACCAAACTTTCCAACCAAGACCTCAATACAACAAAAACCAACCATTCATACCAAATACTTCCCATCCACTTCAACAAACACCACCCATAAACAACTATCCCAACACCCTCCTCCTTAAAAATCTTGGAAGGGCAAACCAAGGGAACTTTTGAAATCAACAAGTGAATGATTGGTATGCAAGGAAATTAAAAAGAGTTGAGAAACAAATTTGAGCACCTAGCTTCACATGTGAAAAATCTTGACAATCAAGTAGCTCAAGTAGATTTCTCTTCCAAACGACCAATGGGATCTTTACCGGGAAAGCCAGAACAAAACCCAAAGGAATACTTTAATGCAATTACTCTTTGTTGTGGTAAGGAACTCCCTAGTTATAATGATAATATTGACAAGGTTAAAGGAAAATTTATTGATAAACTAACTAGGACTGCACCAAAAGAGACTTATCTACCTGGGAAAACTCTTTCCAAGAAAGATTTCTTCTTTGTGCCTCAACCATATGAACCCAAGCTGCCATTTCCAGGCCGCTTCAAGAAAGAACTCATAGAAAAATATAGAGAAATGTTTGATAAACAAATGAATGAGGTCACAATCACAATACCACTTCTTGATGCATTTGTTCTGTCTCCTCCTTATAACAAGTTTCTCAAATATGTGGTAAAGGAGAGACAAAATCATTGGAGAGTGTTGTTGTCTTAACTCATGAAGAGAGTGCTATCATTCAAAGGAAGATAGTAGCCAAGAAGGAGAATGATCCTGGTATCTTCAAATTCCCCTGTTCCCTTGGTCCTATTTATTTCAACAAGTGTTTATACGATGCGAGCTTTAATTTGATGACACTCTCAGTTGCTAAACGTTAAGGATTTAAGTACAAATATTGTATAATCTCTTTAGTCCTTACGGATTGATCTATTAGAACTCCCATTGGGCTGCTTGAATACCTATCGTTAATGATTGGACATTTTGAGGTACTGCAGACTTTGTTGTCATCGATATGGATGAAGATCGAAAGGACCAACTCATTTTTGGGATGCCATTCTTAAAAACCGCTGGTTCAATGATAGATGTTAAAAGGGGCGAGATTAATTTGCATTTGGGTGGTGAAGTTTTGAGCTTTGATATTCACAAGATGTTGAAGAAACCAACAATTGAAGGACAAGCATTTTGGGTAAACGAGATTGAAAATCTTAGGGATGAATTGTTGGAAGAGATAGCTCAAGAAGATTATCTTCATAGTGCATTAACGGTTAGGCAAGGAGGTTATGGATTATGTTAATGGTGAAAGAGAAGGATATGAGAGAATGTTGGACGTCAAGAAAGGATTTCTTGAGGAAGGTTCATTTTGAGATTTGAACCGAAATCACATTGAGGTTAAGAATGTTGAAGGAAAAGAAGATATCAAAAGTGATGATAGAGAGGAAGATTGGAGTGAACTAAAGGCTCCTATGGTTGACCTCAAACCTCTTCCACAAGGGATAAAGTACGCTTTTTGGAACAACTCTACTTACACTGTGATAATTAGTGAACTTCTTAATGACGATGAAGTTTCTACCATTTTAGGAAAATTAACAAAATTTAAAAAATCCACAGGTTACTCACTTGATGAAATCAAAGGAGACTCGGAAACCTTATGTATGCACAGGATCCACTAGGAGAATGAGTCGATGACTTTCGTGGAACATCAAAGGCGGTTAAATCTTAACCTTCGAGATGTTGTCCAGAAAGAGATACTCAAACTTTTTCGATGTGAAAATTATCTACCTAATCTTGGATAGTACATAGATTTCCCCGGTTCATGTAGTACCAAAAAAAGAGAGGAATCATGGTTGTTAAAGATGATAGAGATGAGTTAATACTGACAAGGAACATAACTGGTTATCGGATATGTATCGGCTATCTAAACTCAAGCCGCATCTAGAAAATACTATTTCCCCGTACCATTCATTGATCAAATGCTAGAGAGGTTAGCGAACCACACCCATTATAATTTCCTTGATGGTTATTTGGGATTTTCCAAATTCTTATACACCCAAATGACTAGAAGAAAACAATCATTACATGTCCTATGGTACCTTCGGTTATCATAGAATGCCATTTGGGCTATGTAACGCTCCAGAGACCATTCAACGTTATATGATGTCTATGCCTCTCATCTTTCTAATATTTCCAGGGTGCTACAATGATGTGAAGAGACAAATATCGTGCTGAATTTGAAAAAATGCCACTTCATGGTCATCGAAAGAATTATTTTAGGTCATAAGATATCTTAGCAAGGGATTGAGGTATAAAGAGCTAAGATAGATGTGATTATGAGTTTAGCCCCACCAGATTCCATTACAGGGATAAGAAGTTTTTAGGTCATGCAGGTGTCTGCAGACAGGTCATTGAAGACTTCTCCAAAATAACTAGACCTCTTACATGACTTTTGTGCAAAGAGGTAACTTTTAAGTTTGGTGGAGTATGTTTGGAAGCATTTAAGCGCATTAAGAAAGAAAGTGATCTAACTCTTCAAGCTCAATATTGGGTTTTACCATTCAAAATCTTGTATGATGCAAATGATTACACAGTAGGAGCGGTTCTTAGTCAAAAGGTTGATAAATTTTTTATGTCATATACTACTCGAGTAGAACACTTGATGATGTACAGTGTAAATACTCTACGACGGAGAAATAACAGCTTGTGATAGTATTCGCTTTTGTGAAGTTCTGATAATACTTGGTTGGTTTGAAGGTAATAGTCTACATATATCATGAAGCTTTATGGCATTTGTTGGCTAAGAAAGCTGCAAAACAAGGCTCTTGAGGTTGATTTTGTTGCTGCAAGAATTTGACCTGGAAATCAAGGACAATTAGAGATTAAAAATCTTGTTGCTGATCATCTATAAAGGATGAGAGTTGTTTATAAGATCCCTATAAATGATTCACTTCCCGAAGAATATGTATTGGTGATTCATCTTCTTGAGATGACAAATAAGACAATAAAGAAACATGAAGAAGTAAGAAGTCTACAAAAAGATGGACCATGGTATGCGGATATTATCAATTACTTAGCATGTGGAAGAGAACCAATCAAGCTAGATCCTTATGCAAAGAAAAAGTTCTTTAGAGACATTAACCGGTTTTATTGGATGATCCATACCTCTACACACTTTATAAGGATAGTTTGTATCGAAGCTGTGTATGTGAAAAAGAAATTTATGGTATTCTACAACATTGCCATGGGTTGAGCGTTGGGTGTCAGTACGCTACTTTAAAAAAGCTTTGCAAGCAAGATTTTGGTGCCCCACAATGTTTAAAAATGCACATGTTTGTAGCCAAGTGTGATCCATGCCAAAAGAAATGAAGCATAAGCAAGCGGAATGAGATGCCGCAATCTCCCATTTTCGAAATAGAGATTTTTTTTATGTCTGGAGCATAGACTTCATGGGACTATTTCCAACATCCTACGGTAACAATCGTATCCTGGTAGCCATTGACTATGTTCCAAAATGGGTTGAATCTCTGGTGAGTTCAACAAATGATGTCACGGTCATGTTAAGGCCGTATTTTCCACGTTTTTCTATTCCAAGTGCTGTGATCAGCAATGGAGGTTCACATTTAAATCAATAAGTTTTTGGAAACCTTCTGAAGCAGCATAAGGTTGCAACTCCATATCACCAGCAAACTAGTGGTCAAGTTGAGATTTCCAACCGGGAAATTAAGTCAATCTTAGAGAAGACAGTTGTTTCAACTAGAATGTACTGGTCTAATAAGTTGAATGATGCGATTTGGACCTACATGACTGCTTTAAAAACTCCAATCGGGACAATGCCTTTAAATTTTTTGTACGGGAAAGCTTGTCACATGCCATTGGAGTTAGAGTACAAATCAATGGGGCAGGTTAAGTTTTTGTATTTCGACATCAAAACCACCCAAGAGAAGAGGATGATACAACTGAATGAATTGTATGAGATTAGACTTGAAGCTTATGAGATTTAAAGAACTACAAAGAGAATACTAAAGCTTTCCACGATGAGAAGATTTTATCTAGAGACTTCTAAGTGGGAGCATATCAGTGATGGATCCGACAAGCAAAGTGCGAGTAAGAGCACTCTAATTCGCAACCCTGAAATTATATATGTTCATAATATTCTCATTTACACATTATTGTGTCGGAAGGTGACCAGAGTAGTCACTTGGGTGGATATGCAATACATGATTCTTGGTGTCGTTCATTTGCTTCCCAATGAACTAAGATTGAGGATAAAAAACTTCTTTGTGAGCTTCCCCACCATCTTCAACAAATATCTCCTCTATATCCAATATTGGATGATGAATAATACAGTTTACACCTCGGTATTGAGCATTAGTGGCCTCTTGACTACTATCTTCATAGCTGAAGGGATTAAACTTATGGGAAACATTGAAGACTTAGATTGACGCTTACTACCTTTACCGCTCTCATTATCTAGGAGGAACACTTGGTGCATCCTATGCTTGGTGATTTTGAGATCAACCCGGGAAAGAGAAGAAAATCCTACTCCCAAAAAACCAACCTCACTACCATCAAAGACCCGGTGAATGTTGATTTATTTATGGAGAACAGCATCGGTGTAACAAATAACTGGAAGGAGATTTGACAAGCATCACCTCGAAGAAGGAAAAAGGAGCACAACAATAAATCACAGCATCATCCGGAGAAACAAATTTCTCTCCATTACCCATTTATGGGAGTTCAGGGTATCACTTTGACCCTTGTGATGTGCCTATCCACTCCCAAGCCCTGCAAAAATCTCACATGCATATCAACATACTCCAACATCTCGTGCAATGTCAAGGGAGGGGTCTAACCAAGTGCTTTAAGCAGTGCAAGTAACTCTCAAGCAAGCTTAAGAGCCTCAAAGTGCAGTTTTCGGGTGCGGGTTGCTCTAACTTGCGATCCGATGAGGTAGTGTATTCGGTTACTGAGTGTCCAATTGAGAGACAGGACCCCATTGAGCAAATGGATGAAGATATGGGGGGGGAGAGACACTAATTCCATGGAGTCCTAAGCATGTCAGATCAACGAGAGACTCCTCGAGCTTCCTAATATGAACGTCGCCAAAGGCGAACACGGCAAGCCACACGTTCTCCTACACCTGTCCCACAATTGAGCATTGAGTTCTGCTCGTTTGAATCCTACACTTGGTATTAGGTACCATCCTTCCTCACCTTTGTATATATTTCATTTTAGTTTTTAATCTTTATATCTGTATTGTTGGTCTCTTCTCTAGATTTATTTTCACACCGAGACAGTGCAAAAAACGTTTGGAGGAGAGCGGATATTCTCATCTGATCTTGTGTGTTCTGTCTTCAAATTTTGAGTCTTGCATTGTACATAATTATGCTTTCATAAAAACCAAAAAATTGATTTTTTTTTGATAAAGCGAAAACAAGCATTTAGATTTGTATTTTATCAATATCAGTTCACTAAAGGATCGAGCCTATAAGCATATATTTTGCGTATGCATAGGGGATAATGATGAGATTTATTAGATAAGTTCAAATTTGGATTGAGATCGAAGCCCTACATTTAGTCATTTAATGCATAGCCTCAGTTTTGAGAACTCGGAAAATCCATCATTGAACCCTTTCCTCTTTCGAAAGCCTCGAGCCCTTGCGAATCTTTCTTGAATCTTGAAACAACCCTATTATTATGGAATTTAATTTGGACTTTAATCTCTTATTAATCGTTTTGATATACATTCATAATTTTAAAAGTCAAACTCGGGTTATATTTTAGCCATTTTCACCACCCTTGTTAACCCGAGGCGACATCTTCATCTTTAGGATGATAACCACATCCTTAACCTAAAAATTTCTTTCAAGACACCCATTTTTTTGCATGAGTAAAGTCTTTTTCATGCTTCATGTACAAAATATTTAGAGAAGGTGGTCGAAAATACCTCCTCCACTAGAGTAAGGAGTTAACTTTGGCTTAGGACTAGTTATTGATCATTAGAGACTGATGTGATAGATATGACCAAAAGAATAACTATAACTGGAAAGTCTTTGTGTTAAAAAGAAACTACTAGGGATTATTTACGAAAAGGAAAAAGCCCAAAGAAAAATTAAGCCAAAAAAAAGAAAAATAACAAAAAGAGAAGAAAAGACAAAAAGAATAAGAGACTAAGAAAAAGTAATTATCTAGTTAGCATTGAAAATAAAAGGAGAAGGACTCAGTTTTAGTTTGTTGATTAAATGACCTTGTAGTTTTGAATTCTAAGATGAGTTTATAATGATTATTAGCTTGAGGGAAACATTCGATAAGTAAGCTAAATGCTAGAATGGGTAGTGATACTGGGAGAGGTTTTTTACCAACATTTGGTCACATTCTAAATTGCTTTTGTAACTTGATTTGTATCCCATCATATTTTAAAGAGTTACCCTCACATCAGTTAGCTTCATTTTCATATATTTACCATTGATGTGGTCATCAATATATTACCAACAGGGATCAACGGACATGATGGTCTAGCCAATGATAAAAAATAGACGATCTTCCTTGGGAAACAAGTCATGGATAAAGGGGAGACGATCTTCCATGGTTTGATCCTTCTAGACCTCATCCACCCTCATATATTTTCAGTGATCATGTTCAAAGCGAATCTTTTGAAGGAAAAACAGGTGTTATAAGAGCTGGTTTAAGAGTTGGAACAAAAATTCCTATTTTTGTGGTAATCAGCAGGTTCAAGTCAAGTAAACCACCTGATCAATTTATGGATGACTTCTTGCTATTTCTCCATGACAACATGAAGACTACAAACTGTTCAGAGGCTTCAAAAACTGCAGCACATCCAATCACGTTTTCAAACCAAAGAAGAGAAAGTTTCCTTTTTTGACGAAACTATTTAATTTTCACCACCAAGCGCATCTCTTCTTTTTAATCTCGATCATTCATCCAATCCACCTGATACTAGACGTCTATATCAATTAAAAGACCTAGAAGAATCACGCATCCAAGCAGGTCAAGCAAGAGGAGCCTCAATATTAATGCCTAAGTGGCTAGCAGACATCAATGGAGAAGATTATGTTCTGCTATGATTTTATTGTTTCCTTTTCAATATATTTTATTGCCGTTGGAGCTCTTGGTCATGAGTTTATATAAGCTATTTACTTCATTATTTGTCATTCATGTTTTAATCAATCAAAGACAGTGTGTTTTGCTTCCAAACTAGTGTTTTTGTAAAATTCTGTTCCAACGAGTTCTTAAGTGTCTTATGGAATCAATTCACTTAGTTTTTGTGTAGAGCCTTGGATTCTTGTGAGGAATAACCCTTTAATCCATGTCTCTAACCCTCGGTGTTGTGGAATCAACATAAAGTCAGTTACTTCATCATCTCCATCACCTCCACGTAGCTTTTAGTCTTTGAATCTATGAGATTTGTCTTGGTGGCTTAGATACCCCAGATAATCCGCTGGGCTGACTTGAAGTTTGAGCTTCAGAAGAGGTATGTACCTCCGCATTATCACCGTGAGTTACTAAAACGTTTACGTGCCTTGTTTCAGGAGTGTAGAAGAGTATTATGAGGAGTTTGAGCTCATAAGGAGTTGCCTAGAGCAAGAGGAGACAGAGGAGTCACTCATGCCACAGTTTGTAGAATGTTTACAAGACCGGATACAAATAAAAGTGGAGATGAAACCATACCACTCAAAACAGAAAGATCTTTATCTTTCCATTCAATGTGAGCAACAAATTAAGAAAAAAACTTCCACTCGCTCTAGACCCAAGGATAATTTGTAGAACCAGCCACAGCCCACACCACCACTACAACAAGCTTTAGACAAAGGAAGAGTGATGGGGCATCAAGACAACATTTCAGTCAGAGCACGCCTCGAAGTGGAATCAGACCAACTGGAGTTTAGAAGAAGGATTTATCAATTTTACAAATCGAGTGACCCCCAGCTTACCCGATTTGGACCTACTTGCAGTCATTAGAAGATACCGACAAGACCAGAAGATATTTTGCTACGAAGTGAATTTTTATAAATTTTTGACTCAACAGAGACTCACTGAAAACCAAAATCAATTTAAAGCAAATTTTTGGTTGGGAGGTATTAATTTTCCAAATTGACTCTCACCCGACTTGCCTTATTTAGAGTTCTCCAGCCTTGGATCTTTTCTGGGATCTTTTCAAATGTATGTCCAGCCTTGGATCTTTTCTGGGATCTTTTCAAATGTATGTGTGGCAACCACGCCCACAGGAGCTTCTACATCAACTAGAGGGTCCTAAGAGAATATTCACGTGCATCAATGACCATTGGATCAGGCGGATTCAACCCTACTCATCAACATACCAAGACTTACCATATATGGAACAGAGAGCATTCAAACCTCAACCCCAACGTCTATATTCTGATTTGGTGTGTCTCAAGGGAGTTATTAGGAGGCTAATAAGTCATGGAATCATCCAAAGCTTTCAAGATACAAGAGCACACAATTTTCCCTTTTTTGGACCAAGCAATTCAAGTCTAACGACTATATTCCATCAAAGGCAATCCCTTTGATATTTCTCATTCAATTTACATGTATTTTCTTTCCTTTTAAGATTTTAGACTGTTAAAGAGTCCTATAAGTTGAGCCTATAAAGCTCAGGTCATTTGTACCATTGTAAAACAACCTTTGATCGAAATAACTAATAAGAAAGTATTTTCTTCTCACAAGTTGTGAATTCCTGTGTCTTTTATTCTTTAGTTCTTAATGAGTGATTCTTTAAGTTCTATTGAACTGCAGAATTAGTTGTTTGAGTGATTCATTCAGTTTATTTTGTTTCAATTGATTGAGTGTGTCAATCTATCTAACTGTAAGAACAATACCGTTTTTGTTCCTACATCATATCTATCTTTTATCCCACTTCAGCTTAGCATAGGATTGGAGTCCATGTTGTTCAATCCTGGTTCATTCATACATCATCAAAGAGAGAGCCGTATGGCCAACTAGTTGATTCACCATCATCCCATCCATTGAGAACAAAACTGTAGACATTCCTACATAAAAGAACAATAAGAATTTATTCACGGTTCAAATCCAATGACTACCGTGTTGAACAAGGTAAGTCTTCTAATTGTCAAAGACCACATGATATTGTTTCTTATAAGTGTCAAGGCAGGGGTCATATGGCATGAGACTGCCCAGACAAGATAGTAATGATCATCACGCTAATTATTATGACTCACAAGATGAAGCCGAGTTCATGTAATTCGATGAAACCATAATTTATCCTGATGAAGGTTAGCTCTTAGTCATCCAAAGATTTCTTTCGGTCCAACACAGCACTGAATAACCTGAGCAATGAGACAACTTGTTTCATTCTCGCTGCACCATAAATGATGAGGTATATCACCTAATTGTGGATAGTGGTTCATGCACTAACATTTCTAGTGTTACTCTTGTTGAGAAGTTAGGTCTTGAAACCACCAAGCATCATAAGCCGTATAAGCTCAAATAGCTTAATGATAAGGAAGAGATCAAGGTGTCCAATCAAGTGAAAATACCATTCTCCATTGGACATTATCAAGATTAAGTATTGTGTGATGTTGCACGAATGCAAGCAGGGCATATATTACTTGGAAGACCATGGCAATATGACAAATATATTCAACACAATGGACGTACCAACCAGTATTCATTTTGCTTTAACAAGCATAAGTTCACTCCAACACTAGAGTGAGTAATCTAGTGCTAAATGTTTCTGAAATGTTGGTGAAATGCAAGGTAAAGCTATGGTTAGTTCTAACACTAGAGTGAGTATTTATGCTGGTAAATATTTGTTTTTTCTCAAAAATCTGATATGATTCACTTGTCTTTGCCTAAGGATCCATTTTCAGGCAGGTTTTGGAGAAAAGGAGAAAATCAAAACTACCCTACACGCGGAAAAATTCTTGAGGAGTCATATTCCTACGCTGGACCTACATGTTGCTAGTGAAGTATACCACTCCATGCTGACTCAAGCCACTCTATTTGAAGCACCAAACATATCGGTGCCAAAGAAACAACAAGGTAAGGCTATAAACTCTCAAAAATGTATGAGTACTAATTTGCTTTCTCTTGGTGCATACATACTAGTTTCGTGGTCAAAAAATTTTCAAGGAGCAGGTATGATGTGGTCATCAATCTATTACTAACAGGGATCAACGGACATGTTGGTCTAGCCAAGCGTAAATGAGAGACGATCTTCCTTGAGGAATAAGTCATGGATAAATGGGATACGATCTTCCATGGTTTCCTCCTTCTAGACCTCAATCCACCCTCATATATCTTCAATGATTAAACTCAAGACGAATCTTATCAAGTAAAACCAGGTGATACAAGAGCTGGTTTAAGAGTTAGAACAAAATTGCCTATTTTTGCGGTAATAATCAGGTTCCAGTCAAGAAAACCACCTGTTCAATTTATGGACAACTTCTTGATGTTTCTCCATGACAATATGAAGACTACATGGTGTTCAGAGGTTTCCAAAATAGCAGCAAATCCAGAATCATGTTTTAGAACCAAAGGAGAGAGTATCATTTTTTGGCGAAACTATTTCCTTTTCAGCACCAAGCGCATCTTCTCTGATTAATCTCGACCATTCATCCACTCCACATGATCCTAGATGTCCATATCAATTAAAATACATAGAAGAATCACACATCCAAACCGGTCAAGTAATAGGAGCCTCACATTTAATGCCTAACGGCTATAAGACATCGATGGAGAAGATTATGTTCTGCTCTAATTTTAGTGTTTCCTTTTTAGTATAGTTTATGGCCGTTGGAGGTCTTGTTCATGAGCCTACATAAGCTCTTTACTTTATCATTTATCATTCACGTTTTAATCAATCAAAGAAAATCTGTTTTGCTTCAAAACTAGTGTTTGGAGTAAAATTCTGTTCCAACGAGTTCTTAAGTGTCTTGTGGAATCAATTCAATTAGTTTTATGTAGAGGCTTGGATTCTTGTGAGGAATAACCTTTGAATCCCTGTCTCTAACCCTCAGTTTTGTGGAATCATCATCAACTCGGTTACTTCATCATCTCCATCACCTCCACATTGCTTTTAGACTTTAAATATGTGAGATTTTTCTTGGTGGAATCTGAGGCTTGTATCAACCATTTCAACCTTGCCAAATGGATTAGATTGATTTTCCATCGGCAAGACCTCATATGAAAATTAATGAATTTGAAGAGTTGTTTCATTTGTTATTGCGAGTTAATTTTGGTTAGGGATTATTAGATTTGGCATGATTATGGTGAAGTACGTTTAGAGTAAATTTCGGGTTTTGCATTACTTAGCTAACTTCGAGGACCTCACGTTAAATCCATCTTTAAACTTTAAGGTTTTGAATCACCACCCCCTGCTCAACTTCTTTGACTTGTCTTTTGATGTTTGTTTGCGGACAAGCATAAGACAAGTTTGGGGGAGGTGATATTCTTATATTTTACATTGCCTTCGATATAATTTTTACTATCGTTTCTCTATCTTTGCAACATTTCACTTATTAAGTTGCATATATAACTCATATGTATATATTCTTGACAAGGAAAAATGTTAAGGGAAATGGCAACTTAAAGATCAAGGCATCCACCAGTCAGTCCCACCAACTAGAAGCCATCGATGGAGCCCATCGGTCACCTCCACCAATCAAAAGCAGACGATGAAACATCTCCAAAATCATTCGAGATTCCCATCGATCTCACCCATCGACAGAGGCCAGTCGGTGACTCCATTGACCACTTCCATGGTCAAACACCACCGATGGAGCACGAGAGCTTACACCCAAAGATCCCACCGGCCAATGCCATCGATCAAGGCCGACTGATTGATCCTACCGGCCAATGCCATCAGTCATATCCCATCGATGGACCGGTCAAGAAGCTTCAAATTCCACTAGATCTGATTTTTAACCAGATCTGATTTTAATGTTAACTAAGTCTTTTATCTCACTATAGATACTTCTCCACCCTAATTTTTAGGGTTTATCTTTTGTTAGACTTTGTTCTTAGCCACTTAAATATCGTAGGTTTTGTATTGTAGATCTTCGAATTTCTAAGTTTAGAAATTAGATTTTCTTCTAATATTTGATTATTTCTCTTAATACTTATGATTATGCAAAGATCAACCTATTTACTTTGTGTGTTTAATGGCTATTAGTGAGTAGTCTCTTTTAGGAGTCTTCGGGATGTTGGATCTAGGTTGATTAGTGCTATGTTGGTGGAGTTTAGGCTTGTAATTATTACATTAAAGCTTGTTAGGTTTAGTTTAATGCAAGATTAGCAAGATATTGTTGTTTTATATCTTAATCATTTCTCACACCCACAGGGTGTTTGATGAAATTCTTGATCCAAACTTTTCAAGCTCTTTTTGATCCAAACCAATGAGAGTTGATGTTTAGGATGTTAAGAGGTTAATAAGACCTGTTATTAATGCTTATTAATCAATTAATGTTTCATTAGAGTTATGAACATTTAAGGTGATTAGTGAAACGATTGGTATCATGAGTGTGTATTAGTCAAGTTTAGTGTTTTGGAACCAATGGTTTAGGTCTAAGTAGTAGATTAAGATTCTGTTAGCTTAGTATTGACATGTCTAGATAATCCATAATATTACCAATGATATTCTTTGTTAATTTGATTTCAAGAACGGTTTTAGTTATTTTCCGCTTTATTTACAATTTCAAAAATTTGTTTACACTAAAAACATATTTACTTAGCTTAAGACATGATTTGCATTCTTAACGTGTTAAAACTTGATCCCATGTGGAATTGACTCTCATCTATGCTACATTGCATTTGGGGTAATTTATAATCTTGATTTGTAAAAATCTTAATATCACTTAACATACTGCATTATAAATATGGAACGGTGATTTTGCTACACAAAATAAAGTTTTACCAAAACTTTTATATGGTAAAATAAAATGATCATACAAATAATAAAATACACAATACCAATTCTGAATATAAAAATGACTGTTACATCATAAGTGTAATGATATTTAGATATTTATATACCAATAAACGTAAGATTTTCCTTTAAATCTTTTCTATTTGTTCTTAACCCAATTATTAAAATATTTTGTATGATGATTTTTCAAAGCAAACACTTTTAGTTTGTAAATTTACCATAAATATTCTGATATAGTTTTACTGCTAATTTATCATGGATGTGTGGAAGTAACTTTAGGTTGTTTTCTGACCAAGTTGTATGTTATCCTAAATTATAAGAAGTTAAGACATTACAACAAATTTGTGTGGACTTAGATATTAAAATGTAATTTTAGGATTTAAAACTTAAGGTATCAGTTTTTAAATTTAAAAGTTAATTTTACTTTATAAGATTTAGAGATTAGTGTTTAGGTGTATCATTGTAACAAACCTTAACTATAGTTTAATAATACACTCTTTATTTTAAATTTTATCATTGGATCTACATGCATGCGCTACAAACTATCTGTAAACATTGTGTTGAGAAAAAGACAGATAGGTAAACAAATTAATTCTGAAAGGATAAACCCATATTTTTCTTCTAAAATATGTGGATTTATATTATATTTATCACAGATATGGGGTTTTCAGATTTCTTTCAAAAACTTTCATAAATATTTGATTATAGAACTCTTTGCCTTAATTTGTACCCCTAGTTATACTTGAATTAAAAACACAATACTTACCTTCATCAAGAAGGAAAAGAAATGGTTGCAATTTGGCTAACTAAGTTTTATGTTGTATTATCATATTAAATTGCTTTGTATTACAAGGAATACAAATATTTTTACGGTTTGCTATCTTTTTATTCAAAACTATTTTGGAATATACATTGAAACATTATGAAACTGAGTGATTTTATTATTCTAAAAAAATACCAATATGCTGTTTACTATTTATCAATAGACATACAACAACACCCATCCTTTGTGTATTCACCTTATAATATTAAACTAATTTTTCTACAAAACTCATTGCATCCTTTGGTCCCTCCTTTTTTACATTGTTATGGACCAACACATTTTTATAAACGTGTTTTTATCCCAAAACCTGTTTAATTTTAATCATTAGACAAGTATATATTCATAAAAATAAAGATAATGTATGCATTACTAATATTTGTTGTTAAAAGAGTAAGGAAATACTAAGAGTGTCATCATATCAATGAGCAGAAGACAGGAAAAATAGGATGGTGAAACAAATGCAATTAAAGTTTTCTTTGTTATAGCCATTTTCTGTTTTTCTCTTAAGGTTTGTTTTATGATTTATTGTTTTTCTTGCGTAAATATAAATTTTAATATATAATAACTAAATGATACAACAAAAGGTAAATTTTATAGCAAAGATAAAATCCAAAATTATTTATTTTCCTAGATTTAAATATTAAAAATACAGGGCGGAATATTTTACCTAATTATCTTTGAACCTTAGTTAGAAAATAAAGAAGTATAATTAAAGTGTAATAATAACTGTTTTAAATGATTTCATCTTAGTTTTAAAATTTTCAACTTAGAATATTTTGTAATGTTAAGATCAAATCATTTGCGAAAAAGAAGTGTTTGATTTCCTTCAAGGATTCATATTATTTTTATACTAATATATATTTGAAGTAATCAAAAATAAATATATATACACATATATTGAAATACTTTTTGTATCATATTAAATAATGATATTAAAATATTAAGATAGTTAAAAATCATATTTGATTTAGTTTATTGTTTAATATGATTATTTATGAAGTTAAATATGATAATATATCATTTTTTATATATTATAGTTTTCTTAATATACTGCATTATAAATATGGAAAAGTGATTGTGCTACACAAAATATATTTTTAAAACTTTTATATGCTAAAATAAAATGATCATACAAATAATAAAATACAAAATTCCAATTCTGAATATAAAAATGATTGTTACAATATAAGTGTAATGATATTTAGAAATTTTATATATCAATAAAGGTAAGATTTTCCTTCACTACTGTTTATCTTAAATTTGATCATTGGGTCTACATGCATGCGATACAAACTATTGGTATACATTGTGTTAGGGAAAAGACCGAAGGGTAAACAAATTAATTATGAAAGGATAAACCCATATTTTCTTCTAAAAGATGTGGAATTATATTATATTTATTACAGATTTGGGGTTTTGATATTTTTAAAAATCTTTGATAAATATTTGATTACAACACTCTTTGCCTTAATTTGTACCCGAGTTATACTTGAATTAAAAACGCAATACTTACAAAATCAAAAAGGAAAATAAATTGTTGCAGTTTGGCTAACTACGCTTTGTGGTGTATTCTCATACTAAAGTTTTTTTGTATTACAATGACGATTCAATTATTTTTACGGTTTGCTATCTTTTTATTTAACATTATTTTGGAATAGATATTGAAACATTACAAAGCTGAATAATTTTATTATTCTTACAAATACTAATATGCTGATGACTATTTATCGATAGACATACAACAAAAACAATCCTTTGGTACCTCCTTTTCACATTTTTCTGGACCAAAATTGTTTTATAATCTTGTTTTATCCCAAAACCACTTTAATTTTAATCATTAGAAAATTATATATTCATCAAAATAATGATAATATATGCATTACCAATATTTTTTGTTAAAAGATTAAGGAAGTACCCAGAGTGTTATCATAGCAATGAAAAGAAGACATGACAAATATGATGGTGAGTGTAACATCTGTATCTCGAAAATTAAAAGTTGATTTTATTTTCTCAGATTAAGAAGCTGAGTTTTATGAATCATTATAAAATCAAATAAAAACATATAAGGTGTTAGAATGGAGAATTTAAGATTTTAGGGTATTTTCTGTTGGATGTGAATGTTGTGATGTGTTATTTGAAAAGATCAGAAAATTCAAGGACTTAATTAAAATTTTAGAAAAATAATCATAAGCCTATTTAAATGCTGTAATCCAGTATTTTCCTCAGAATTTGATGCTTGTGAGAGAGGAGGAGGAATCATTGGTAAAAGAGATGGAGACAGAACTGGAAGGATATTGTATAATATAAGTTCTGTCAAGCAGATTATTCCCAATGGTAATGAAAATTTATGAAGTTGTAGCTAAACCTTAGACCTAAATTTACCATTTTGCAGATTTGGATTGAAGTCACTATTCTAAAAGTTATTTAGGTTTTAATGAGTGTTATGTTTCAGACGCGATTTGGACCAACATGTATTCAAAGAGAGATTGCGAGATTTTCTGTGGTCGAATGATGACAAAACTTTGGGGATACCTTCAGGACATTTAGGAGTTGATTCACAATGGTTCGATTGTAAAGTGGACAGTTAGACTTTGTTTCGTGACTATTTATTTGAAGCTAATTGTTTCTGTTATTTTCCAGATTTTTCAAATTTAGGTAGAATGTTATTCTGTTGATGTGATTGGCTGAATGGTGAGAAAGAGAGGTTTTGATAATGTTGTTGTGACATTTAAAATCCTAAAAGCTCTAGGAAATCAAGAACATGTGAGGTTTGTCGGTTTTGTTATCATGAGACCGCAAAAAGGCTGAGGTGAGTGCAGTACCGTGACTTTTCTGGGATTTACGGATTTTTCCTAGTATAATATTGTGCTAGAGTTTTCTGTGTTTTGGTTGAGCTTGTTGATTTGATATTTTTGCTAAAGTAAATTAATTAATTAATTACTAATTAATTAATTAATTGTTATGAATTAAATTGCCAAAATGTTGAAATAGATAAATAAAATTATTGCTGAAATATTTCTGAACTAAATTAGTTAATTATTTGTTGATAACTAATTTATTGATGAAGTTGTTACAGTGTTGGGTACTGAATTTTATAAGCATTTGTATTATGTGGGGAATCTATTTGTTGGCATATGTGTATAGTTGTGAGACGGGTTAATCGTATCACTCAGTATTTATTAAGTATTGATGCATCTTTTCGTAATGATGCATAAAAAGTTTAGCTTGCTGGAGCTCGTGAGTCCAAAACTGGAGAAATAGAATGATATACCATGGATTAATGTTTATTTATTTTATTGCTGGTATTGCTTTATGGTATAAATTTTCTTGAATTTATATAGGTTGTTATGCTGATGTGGTAAGTGAATTGATTGAGTTAATTAAATTAATGTGATTTTCGTGAATTATTTAATGTAGTTCATGTTGGGAGATTTTATTATTTATGTGAATATTATTATGGAAAAACGAAAAATGGGTTGGATTGTTTCTAGGACTGTTAGATTTTCTTCTGTGCTGAAATGATTGTTTGTGGTGAATCAAGTGTTGTTTGATTTTTGTTAGTCATAGCTTTATTTTCACTTGTTATGGGGTTTTAAGGTATGTCATCCTTAACAGCCGGTAAAAGATTCCCTGCTAAGACTCACCAGCAAAGATTTACAATATTCCTACCACACTCCACTGCTACAGCTTTTGGACTCCCTCAAACAACACTATCTGACAAAGCAGCAACTCCTCATGGTACTTCCGGAGTCGGAGCTAGTACCACAGCTGGTAACCGCTCAGAAAACTGGGTCAGCAACCCCATAACTTCTCCCAATTGGTTCTGATTTGCCCCCTACATAGTTACCCCCAGCACTGGCACAGTGCTACCAGAACAAAATAAAGTTTTATCATCACCAACAAGGGCTCACTCCCACCTACTCCTCAGTCACACTCTCCACCACACTCACAGTGGTAACCTCGCTTCAATTCGGCAAACTCTGCTTGATTTACCAGCTCTGCCACTACCACCATCACTCCTGAGGGGTGTAACAACAGCTCTCCTTGGATTAACCATCTGCAAATCAGGAAAATACTAATCTATCCACAAATTAGTAAAACTACATCTTGTTGTTTACCTTGTTGTAGGTAGTTATGTTGGTTTTGATATGGGTAAAAGAGTTCTATTCGATGTCGTAATCAAGGACTGAGCTGTGTTGATGGAATTGGTGGAATTCGTGTTGATGGTGTATTTGTGGTGGTGCTGGAAGTTTTAGTCATTGGAGATGGATAAGGAATTACTGAATTGATGAAGTGATTAGATAAAGTTGTGGTCAAGGGATTAATGTAGCTGAAGAGATCATTCGATCCAAGGTAAATCGTTTGATCTGAGCTGCAATATATGCATTTTCAGTTTGGTTTTTGGCAATCGATCCCAACCTCGTAAGGGTTCTAGTGTGTCACAATTGTTAGTGGTTAGAAGTGTACCAATAGAGTTGATGTTGGTGCAGTTAGAGAATCTATGGTGATACGCTCCCAAAACGGTAGCTTCACTATCAGGTCAATTGGACTGGTACGGACGGTTGGAATGGTCATATGTGGAACCTGCAAGGTCTCGGATATGGTCAAAACCCAGTAAGGGTTTCTCGGGGTTAGACCTTGATGCCGGCATGGGCCTCTCGGTGGGGATATGCCGATGCGGTAAGGGCTTCTCGGGTAAGGTTTCAATGCCAGTACGGACCCCTCGGTAGGGAGACGCTGATACGGTAAAGATCCCTTGGTGGAACGATGGTGTTATCGGTATGGGTAGCAGCGGATGTGATCAGGCGGGGGAAATGGAGGTGGACGGTAGAAAAGGACTAAGGACAAAGGATAATGGTACGGTGGAGCGAAGTGAAAGATGGAAGAGAATGTTGGATAGTGAAAGAACAATGGATCGAGAGCCAGCCACACGGTGTTTGGACAACTCCGTGATACGACTGATCGGATTCCGAGCTGAGCTTTGAGGATAACAATGTTTAAACTAATTGAGATTCGAGAGCAAGGTGTTGAAATTATAAGTTTAAAGAGATTGAAGAATGTTTAGAGACTAAGAGTGAGAAGAGACTATGAAAGCTTGTATGGATTTTTATTTTCTTAGTCATACATTTCTTTACATCACTTTACATGTATTTATAGAGTTTTTACATTGAAGAAGGAGAGAAAGGCGCAGAAGAGAAGAAAGAATACATGAAGAAGGAAGGAGAGAAGAGAAGAGTTTGCGTGAAGAAGAGAGGAGGGAGCAGCTCACCTACTCCAACAGTGGAGAGCTCCATGCCCTGATTCTGGCGCCCCCATGCTGTCCTTTGCTTCTTCTTTTCCACTTAGTTAGTCTTCTAGTTTATTTGTAACAGCTTCCTTTCTTCTAGTTACTTCTCAACTATTTCTCCTTCTAGTTCCTTTTCAACTAGATCACATATTTCAACACTCCCCCTCAAGATTGGTCGGTGGAGATCCATAAGACCGATCTTGCCATGAATGTGATCACAAGTAATAGTTGAAGTTGCCTTAGTGAAGATATCAGCCAATTGATCCTTGCTTGCTACAAAGGCGGTTTTGATAATTCCTTCTTGTATCTTCCCTCTCACAAAGTGGCAATCAACTTCTATGTGCTTGGTTCTTTCATGAAATACCGGATTTGATGCTATATGCATTGCAGCTTGATTATCACAATACAATAGCATTTCTTCATCTCCCTGAATTCCAAGGTCTTTTAGAAGCGCTTTTATCCATATCAACTCCTTTGTCAATTCTCTCATGGCTCTGTACTCTGCTTCAGCACTTGATAAGGCTATGACCTTCTGTTTTTTGCTCCTCCAAGTTACTAGATTCCCTCCCAAAAATGTGCAAAAACCAGATGTGCACTTTCTATCCGTTTTATCTCCAGCCCAATCCGCATCACAATAACCTTGGACCTTTGTGTTCCCATTAACATGCATCTATACACCTTTTCCAGGGCTATTCTTTAGGTACCTTAGCAACCTCTCAATCATGTTCCAATGTTGTGAGGTTGGCTTTTGCATATGCTGGCTCACACGGTTTACTGCAAAGCAGATGTCAGGTCTTGTAATGGTAAGATATATAAGTTTGCCCACCATCCTTTGGTATCTTTTAATGTTCTCCAAAGGCTCCCCCTCAGGACTATCTTGGTATCCTTCTTCTATTGGAGTTTTGGCCGGCTTGGATCCTAACTTCCCGGTTTCTTCCAAGAGATCCAACACGTATTTCCTTTGAGATATGAACATTCCATCTCCAAATCGTGTCATCTCAATCCCTAGGAAGTACTTGAGCTTCCCTAGATCCTTTATATCAAAGTCGGCCTTCAAGAGTCCCTTGATTTGATCTACTCCATCTTTGTCACTTCCTGTGATGATTAGATCATCAACATAAATCAAGACTACCACTACTCCTCCTTCACTTTGTCTTGTGAATAGAGTATGATCCGCTTCAGATTTTATGAACTCCTTCTTCAAGAGACAAGCGCTTAGCCTTTGGTACCAGGCTCTTGGAGATTGCTTCAGTCCATAGATTGCTTTCTTCAATCTACACACTTTGTTGCCTCCATTATGATACCCTTGGGGTGGATCCATATATACTTCTTCTTCCAAATCCCCCTGCAAGAAGGCATTCTTGACGTCCATTTGCCATAAGTCCCATTCCAAGTTTACAGCTACCGAGATTAGAATTCTTATGGAATGGAGCTTAGCCACTGGAGCAAATGTTTCAGTATAGTCCTCCCCATAGACTTGAGTATATCCTTTTGCTACCAGCCTTGCTTTGTACCTTTCTATTTCCCCATCACTTGTGTATTTAATTGTATACACCCATCTACTTCCAACCGACTTCTTATCCTTTGGTAAGTCGGTTAAGTACCAAGTATTATTCTTTTCCATGGACTTCATTTCCTCTTCCATGGCTTTCACCCATACTTCACTCTCACATGCTTCTTCATATGAGCTAGGAGTGTATTCTTTGCTGATTTTTGTAAGAAACACTTCATGCTCCATGGGTAATGTCGCCAAGGAACAGAAATGCTCAATGGGATATATGATACTACTAGTTTGAGTGTGATCTCCTCCTTGTGATATGAGAGTGCTGTCGCCAATAGGATCGAGATCTAAGCTCGCCGTACGCTCAGGACACTCTCTTATCACACAGGGAAGATTACTCGTACTAGACTCTCCTTGGAGCATAGCAGAATTGTTGTAGCCATAAAAAACACGTTGTCGCCTCTGTCTTGTACTTCTTCTTAGAGGTATGGTTGGCTCCGGTCCTTCTTCAGCATCCGCTCCCTCTTCATCCAAATTCTGATCCGCTTCCTCATGTGCATTATCCGCACTATCTTGCTCTATAAAGTTCTCAGATGTTTCTTCTTGTACTTCTTCACATAGGCTTGGCGTTTCATCAAACACCATCCAGTCCATGGGCGAATAGATCATTTCTTTAGAAGCTTCATGATCCTTAGCCCCATAGAAACTCTCTTGTTCATTAAACCTTACTTCTCTAGACACATACACTCTTCTTGTTTCCGGGTTGTAGACCTTGTAGCCCTTTTGTGTTGGTGAATATCCAATGAATACACACCTCATGCTTCGAGGTTCAAGTTTGCTTCTGTGTCCTTCTGGTAAAAACATGAAGCATGTGCATCCAAACGTTTTGATATGATTTAAGCTTGGTTTCTTCTTGTACAACACTTCAAATGGGGACATATCATCCAGATTTTTGGTTGGAAGTCGATTGATTAAGTAGCTTGATGTCATTACGGCATCTCCCCAATGGAACTTTGGTACTCTTTTGGCAATCATGAGAGTCCTTGCTACTTCCATTAGGTGTCTATTCTTCCTTTCAGCTATCCCGTTCTGCTGAGGAGTGTATGCACACGATGTTTGATGAATGATGCCAAAGTTGTTGAGCAACTCTTTGAATCGTTTACTCACATATTCCCCTCCATTATCACTGCGCAATACTTTGATCTTTGTTTTGAATTGGGTAGAGATATAGTTAATGAAGTTGGTGAAGGCTTCATAAACTTGATCTTTGGTATGTAGAAAAGTGATCCATGTATATCTTGAGTAGTCATCAATGAAAGAAACAAAATATTTATATTGATCTCTTGAATTACATGGTGAGGTCCATACATCCGAGTGTACAATGCCAAACGCTTCATCACAAGTTGTAGATGAAGTAGGAAAAGCTTGTCTACAATGCTTCCCTAGTACACACGCCTCACACACTACTTCTTCATGGATGAGATTGGGTAAGACCATTTTGAGGACTGCTGAACTTGGATGTCCTAACCTTCCATGCCATAATGGGCTATCTTCAATCTCTTTCCTCCCAAAAAACTTTGCATCCGCCTTCATTCCAAGAGCCATTGGTTCCTCTTGTTTATTTGATTCCAAGATATACACACCATCTTCTACCTTCCCTTCTCCGAGCACATGGTTTGTTTTAGGGTCCTGAAACTTAACAAAGTCAGTCCCAAACACAGCCACACACTCCAAATCCTTTGTAGCTTTATTAATGGATAAAAGATTAGATGAGAAGTTAGGCATGTATAATGCTTTTGTTTCCCTTTTAAAAAGCTCTAACTCTCCTATCCCTTTAATTGGAACTGTGCTTCCATTTGCTACTTGTACACTTCCATGGCACGGTTCAAGATTCTTTAACATATCTTGATCCTTGATCATGTGATGAGAAGCCCCTGAATCCACAATGATTCTAGTCTTCTTTATGGGTGTTTTAGAGCTGAAAAAACTCTTACCCGAATCTGTGAGTTTGGCTAGGCTCTTGATGAGAGCTTCAAACTCAGACCTTCTAACCAGTTCTTCAACAGGTTGTGCCATTCCCGTGAAGGCTCTAGGTCCATTCCCATTCTCCCTTAGCCGCTTAGGCTTCAAGTGTGGATGGAGTGTCCAACACTTCTCCTTAGTGTGTCCTTTCATCTTGCAATGCTCACACTCCAACGTCCTCTTATCTCCAAATGTGAGATTCTTTCTTGCAAGATGTGCAGCTTCACTTGGTGCACGAAACAGGTCTCTAGACCCTTCTTCCCTTTGTATCATACCACATACTTCCGCTAGACTTGGCAGATTCTCAAATCGAAGTATATGCTTGATAAGATCCTTGTATGATGCATTGAGTGCCAAGAGAAGCCCAAACACTTGATCTTGGTCACGCCTTTCTCCTAACTCCTTGGGGTCTATAGTGTGTGGTCTCAAGATCTCCAACTCGGCCCATAAGCTTCTATACTCCCCAAACATTTCCTTGAATGACTTTTCCTCTTGTTGGAGGTCATTCAATGCCCTTTTCACCTCAAATATCCTTGATATGTTTGAGATGTTTCCATATACTCCATTGAGTATATCCCAAAGTTCCTTGGCGGTATCCGCATATGAGTAAGCCGCCAAGATAGTTGGTTCTAGTGAGCTTTGGAGAAGAGAAAGAGTGTATTGTTCTTCTTGCTCTTCCTTAGCTTCCTCCTTCTCATTTCTCACGGCCGCTTCTGTTCTTTCTTTTGGCTCAACATATTGCCAAAGTCCTCGGCCTCTAAGAGTAGTTTTGGTGGTTTTTGCCCAAAGGAGGTAGTTGTTTCCTTTGAGTATAACCGAGATTGTTACCCTATTAGTCTCCATTTTCTAGTAATAATACACAATCTTAGTCCTTTCACAACTTGAAGATCCTATGATCTCAAGGATATTAATCTCAGAGTGAATAGAACTAAGGAAGGTGTATTGTTATAGATTAGAAGCCTTGTAGAGTTTTAGAGGAATCAAGAAGAGGATAAGCGGTTTAGTAGATAACCTGCTCTGATACCATGTTGAAATTATAAGTTTAAAGAGATTGAAGAATGTTTAGAGACTAAGAGTGAGAAGAGACTATGAAAGCTTGTATGGATTTTTATTCTCTTAGTCATACATTTCTTTACATCACTTTACATGTATTTATAGAGTTTTTACATTGAAGAAGGAGAGAAAGGTGCAGAAGAGAAGAAAGAAGACATGAAGAAGGAAGGAGAGAAGAGAAGAGTTTGCGTGAAGAAGAGAGGAGGGAGCAGCTCACCTACTCCAACAGTGGAGAGCTCCATGCCCTGATTCTGGCGCCCCCATGCTGTCCTTTGCTTCCTCTTTTCCACTTAGTTAGTCTTCTAGTTTATTTGTAACAGCTTCCTTTCTTCTAGTTACTTCTCAACTATTTCTCCTTCTAGTTCCTTTTCAACTAGATCACATATTTCAACACAAGGTTTAAGCAAATGCGTTTATTCAAATCTGTCTTTCAACGTCGAGGTTACACAAGTTTAAATAGGCGAATTGCTTTAGGGCATCCGACTTTTACAAAGGACCAGCGTGTCCTTGGGTGTTTCATGCCCGGTTAAAACATAAGAGTTCTTACTAGAGTAAAAATGGTAAAACATGAAAAGAGGAAGGGATAGAAATTAGGGTCGAGTGATGATCACATGAGCCATGGATTGGTAGGGTGATGACCGGCTTGGGCCTAATGCGTCTGGGTTGTGAACCTCGTTAAAAACCTTGTTGGGAAAACCACTTAGGGATAAAACCCAATCGAGGAAAAAAAAGTGTTCCTTTCCCAAACATCTTTAGTGGGGTGTTTTCACCGTATCAAGGTGAAAACGCTAAGGACTTGGTCCTTGAAGTTTGTTGGCGCTGTTAGCTTGGGTTGACTCTACTAGCCCTTTTTCATGCCTTGGGCGATCACTAGGTTCAATCTCATTTGGTATCGTTGCGAGTGCTCACGGTCAATGGCCAAAACCAGCATATTGGGCAACGATCTTTGGCTCCCGTCTGCTTCCGACTCAGTATCATCTGGCTGGCTATCCTCGGGATCGGAGCAGGCTTGTTGAAATGTTTGGTCCAGGTATGTAGGCAAACCCATTTGCCGGGTTGTAGTATCATATGTTGCCTCCCTCGGTCCACCTTCTTAAGGATTCGGTTGCAGAATCTTTCATGGAGCTTGCGGAACCATTCTGGTCTTCTATTCACTCAGGAGGCAATGGAACCATGTCCAGCGGAGTAAGCGGACTGAGTCGCCCGTTTGTAGTTAAACTCCACATATGGTAGGCTTTGGAGCCAGTTGGCTTGGTTGGAATCGACGGCTGTCCTGAGAAAAGCTCCCAAGGTCCAGTTGACTACTTCGGTCTGTCCGTCTATCTGCGGGTGGGCTGCTGTAGAGAAGAGTAATTTTGTCCCCATGCGTTTCCACAAGGTTCTATAGAAGTGGCTTAGGAACTTGGGATCCCGGTCGGAGACAATGGTTTGGGGCAAACCGTGAAATTTCACGACATCTCTAAAGAAGAGATCAGCTATGGCGGTAGCATCCCATGACTTGGAAGGCATTTAAATGGGCCATCTTGGAGAATTGGTCGACCACTACCATTATAGAGTCTTTATGTTCGATTAGGGGCAGTACCAAGAGAAAATCCATTGACAGATCAACCCATGGAGAGGTCGGGATAGGCAAGGGCATGTATAGGCTGTGCGGGTGGGCCTTAGTCTTGGGGCCCCTGCAGGCTAAAAACCTTGCACAGAAAGTATCGACCATACTCCTCATCGTGGGCTAATAGAAATTACTTCGTAGCATATCCAGGGTCTTATGCCTCCCAAAGTGTCCCATCAACCCGCCACTATGGGCTTCTTGAGTGAGGAGCTCTCGGACTGATCCTTCCGGGATGCATAGCCTCCTGCCTTTGAAAAGGAATCCTTCGTGGAGGTGGAAATCCTTGTAAGATTCTTTACCGTGTCCGGCATAAGGAGCCTTCAGGCCGGGATCATCTCCATACTGGTCCTTGAGGTGGGAGATCCCGAGGATCTTGGCCTCAACCGTAGTGATGATGGCATGTCGCCGGGACACGGCATCAGCCACCATGTTTTCTTTCCCTTTCTTATACTTGATGACATAAGGGAACATTTCGATGAACTCGAGCCACTTGGCATGTCGCCTCTTCAAATTGGTTTAGCCCCGAAGATGTTTTAAGGTTTCATGATCCGAGTGGATCACACATTCCCTGGAGAAGAGGTAGTGATTCTAGGTCTCAAGGGCTCAGACCAATGCGTAGAGCTCCTTGTCGTAGGTGGGGTAGTTGAGCGTGACTCCACTGAGCTTCTCACTGATGTAGGCAATGGGATGTCCCCCTTGTGTCAGCACGGCTCCAATGCCTATGCCGGAAGCATCACATTCGATCTCGAAGGTTTTGCTAAAGTCGGGCAAGGCCAATAATGGGGCTCGAGTGAGCCGGTCTTTGAGTTCATGGAAGGCCTTTTCTTGAGGTTCTTCCCAAGTGAAGCCGGTTGACTTCTTGACTAGAGCCATCAGGGGAGCGGCAATAAAGTTGAAGTCTCGAACAAATCGCCAGTAGAAGCTGACCAGGCCATGGAAACTTCGAACTTGGCTGACGTTGGTTGGGGTTGGCTATTCCTGGATGGCCCAGATTTTTTCTTGATCCACCTTTAAACCGTGTCCGCTAATAACAAAACCCAAGAAGATCAGCTGAAGGTGCATTTTGCCATGTTGGCGTATATTTTTTCCTGCTGAAGGGTTTGTATGACAACATCCAAGTGGGACGCGAACTCGGCCAGGGTCTTGCTGTAGATGAGGATGTCGTCAAAGTAGACAACCACGAACTTGTTAATGAAAGCCCGGAGGATATGGTTCATCAATCGCATGAAGGTGAAGGGGGCGTTGGATAGGCCGAAGGCATGACAAGCCATTCGTACAGCCCTTGCTTGGTCTTGAATGCAGTCTTCCATTCGTCACCCTGTCTCATACGGACCTGATGGTATCCACTCTTGAGGTCGACTTTGGAGAAGATGGATGCGCCACTGAGCTTGTCCAACATGTCGTCCAAGCGGAGAATAGGGTATCGGTATTTGACCGTGATGTTGTTGATGGGCAATCCATGCACATTCTCCAGCTACTGTCCTTCTTGGGAACCAAAAGGACTGGAACAACACACGGACTGAAGCTTTCTCGGACATAACCCTTGGCCATGATGCTGGCGACCTGCTGTTCTAGCTCTTTGGCCTCTTCTGGGTTGATGCAGTAAGCAGGCCGGTTGGGGAAAGAGGCTCCTGGAAAAAAGTCGATCATGTGCTCAATGCCTCGGAGAGGAGGCAATCTGTGAGGGATCTCATCAGGGAAGACCGTTGAATACTTCTGTAGGGTCCTTTAGAGCTCATCCGGGATCGGGTCTTCCATGGTACTTGCACTTAACATATCTTTGTAAACTATTAGTACAACTCAGCACGCATTGCCGATGGTTTTACAAGTGTCCCTAATAGATATAAGGAAGTTGGGTCGGGAAGAAGTGTTTTTAGACAAACAGGATTGGAGTTCATGCACTTGAACGGGTAATATAGGGGCTAGGTTAATGCGCTTAGAATCATGCATGAACGAATAGATGTTGGACCAGCCATTATGGGTGGCGTCCTTAACAAACTGCCATGGACATCTTAGGAGGACGTGGCTAGTTTGCATCGGAACAACATCACATTGGACAGTGTCCCAGTATTGCCCTATGCTAAAAACTAGTTCTACTTGTTCGGTAACAGGTATAACAGTTTTATTATTCAACCATCGCAGTTTATAGGGATGAGGGTGTTTAGAAGTAAGGAGAGAGAGTTTGGTCACGAGGTGGGATCTGGCCACATTGGTGCAGGTCTTTGGGTGGGTCAGATAGGCTTAGGTGCCTCGGGTTGCCGAGGGTTGAAATGGGAGTCTATGGCAATGGCCTTGGGTCCATCATGCGGCTTGGGGCAAGTGGGAGAGCCGGTGGGGTTAGGAGACCAGCGTTGGTTTGGGGGAGTCCGACCTGAGACAGTTAATGCGGCCTTCCTCCGGATCTGAGCCTCCAAGTGAATAGCCAGATGTAGAAGCTCGTCAAACCCTAGATAGGATTACCTCTAGACTTTGCGGGCAATCCGGTCTTGCATTCCATCCACAAACTGGGCCATTAAGGTTTCTTTGCAGTCATCTAGTTATAGGCGGTTCCGTAGATGTTTGAACTCATCATAGTACTCTTTGATGGTCCGGGTACCTTGGTGAAGCTTTTGGAATCGCTTTTGCAAGTCACGGTGGTAAAAAGGAGGGACGTACCATTTCTTCATTATGTGCTTCATAACATCCCAGGTAGGGATCATGCCTTCGCGGTGCCGCCTTCGTTCTGCCAGGTCGCGGTGCCACCAAGAGAGGGCATGGTCGGTCAGTTGGGACGTGGCATAGGCAACCTTTTTGATTCAGAATAGTCATAGCAGTCGAATAGGTAATCCATACGTCTTTCCCAGTTGAGATACGCCTCTGGGTCGACCTTCCTTGCGAAGGTAGGTGGAACCAGTTTGTGTACAGGGGCCTCGGGTCGAGGTGCATGGTCATCTTGGTCACAGACGTTCAGTCGTTCTCTTCATCGGGGTCATCCTGGTCGGGGTTGGTATGGGTCATACCCTTTGTCGGATGGGTAGGCTGGTATGGGTCCTACAGGGGGACGATTGGCAACATCGATCGGTTGGTTTGGGAGCGGCTGTCGAACATCTGGTTGAAGGTCGTAGCGTGACATATATTTGGTAAGGTGTTTGATCTGGGCCTGGATACTGGCTAGTATTGTTGATTTTAGAGGTTTAGAAAGAGATAAGGATGGAGATGAGAGAATTGGCGTAATAAGGAAGAGAAAGATTGCTGAATATTTCTTCTTATTCACACACACTTCTTTACAAGAGATTACATGTATTTATAGACTTTTTTACATTGAAATGAAGAAGAATCAAGGAAGAGGAGAGGAGGGGCGTGAAGAAGGGAAGAGAGATGGGTGAGCTGCTCCAATAGTCTTGTTGCACCATGCCCTGCTCTGACGCGCACCATGCCCTGCTCTGATGCGCCCATGCTTGTGCCCATACCTCTCTTTGCTTCCTCACTTAGTTTAGTTAGATTGTCTAGTTGAGATCCAACAGCTTCCTTTTCTTCTAGTTCCTTCTCAACTAGTTCTCCTTCTAGTTTCTTCACAACTAGTTCTCTTTTTCCTTCCCTCCTTCTCTTAAGTTTGAATTATTCTTCTTCTTGAGATCACATATTTCAACACTCCCCCTCAAGATTGGTCGGTGAAGATCCTTTAGACCGATCTTGCCATGTATGTGATCCCCAATGATAGAGGATGTTGCCTTGGTGAAGATATCCGCTAGCTGTTCCCCACTTGCTACAAATGCGGGTTTGATGATTCCTTCTTGAATCTTTCCCCTCACAAAGTGACAATCCACTTCTATATGTTTGGTCCTTTCATGGAATACCGGATTGGATGCTATATGTATTGCAGCTTGATTATCACAATACAACAGCATCTCCTCAGCCTCATGTATTCCAAGATCTTCTAGGAATGCCTTCACCCATATCAATTCTTTTGTCACCTCCTTCATAGCCCTATACTCGGCTTCAGCACTTGATAAGGCTATAACTTTCTGCTTCTTACTTCTCCAAGTGACTAGATTACCTCCCACAAAGGTACAAAAACCGGATGTGGACTTTCTATCTTGCTTATCTCCAGCCCAATCCGCATCACAATATCCTTGAACCTTTGTGTTTCCATCAGCCTTCATCCATATGCCTTTTCCAGGGCTGTTTTTTAAGTACCTTAGCAGCCTCTCAATCATGTTCCAATGCTGCATAGTTGGTTTTTGCATATGTTGACTCACGCGGTTCACTGCAAAGCAAATGTCCGGCCTTGTGATAGTGAGGTAGATGAGCTTGCCCACCATCCTTTGATACCTCTTAATATCTTCCAATGGCTCCCCCTCAGGATTATCTTGGTAGCCTTCTTCTATTGGAGTTTTAGCCGGCTTGGATCCTAACTTGCCAGTTTCTTCCAAGAGATCCAGCACATATTTCCTTTGAGAGATGAACATCCCATCTTCAAACCGTGTCATCTCAATCCCTAGGAAGTATTTAAGCTCTCCCAGATCCTTTATATCAAAAGCGATCTTCAAGAGTTTCTTGATTTGATCTACTCCATCTTTATCACTTCCTGTGATGATTAGATCATCAACATAGATCAAGACCACCACTACTCCTCCTTCACTTTGCCTTGTGAAGAGGGTATGATCAGCTTCAGATCTTATGAACTCCTTATCCAATAGACAAGCGCTTAGCCTTTGGTACCATGCTCTTGGAGATTGCTTTAGCCCATAGATTGCTTTCTTCAATCTGCAAACCTTGTTGCCTTCCTTATGATATCCTTGGGGTGGATCCATATATACCTCTTCTTCCAAATCTCCTTGCAAGAAGGCGTTCTTGACATCCATCTGCCATAGATCCCACTTCAAGTTCACTGCCACTGAGATTAGGATTCTTATGGAGTGGAGCTTAGCAACCGGAGCAAATGTCTCGGTATAATCCTCCCCATAGATTTGAGTGTATCCTTTTGCCACCAGCCTTGCTTTGTACCTCTCTATTTTCCCATCACTTGTATACTTGATTGTGTAAACCCATCTACACCCAACTGATTTCTTATCCTTTGGTAATTCGGTCAAGTACCAAGTGTGGTTCTTTTCCATGGACTTCATTTCCTCTTCCATGGCTTTTACCCATACTCCATTCTCACACGCTTCTTCATATGAGTTAGGTATGGATTCCTTGCTGATTCTTCCAAGAAAAGCTTCATGCTCCATAGGTAAGGATGCCAACGAGCAAAAATGCTCAATGGGATATGTGATAGTGCTAGTTTGAGTGTTATCTCCCCCTTGTGATAAGAGAATGCTGTCGCCAATAGGATCGAGATCTAAGCTCGCCGTACGCACAGGGCCCTGCTCTGATGCGCCCATGCTTGTGCCCATACCTCTCTTTGCTTCCTCACTTAGTTTAGTTAGATTGTCTAGTTGAGATCCAACAGCTTCCTTTTCTTCTAGTTCCTTCTCAACTAGTTCTCCTTCTAGTTTCTTCACAACTAGTTCTCTTTTTCCTTCCCTCCTTCTCTTAAGTTTGAATTATTCTTCTTCTTGAGATCACATATTTCAACACTCCCCCTCAAGATTGGTCGGTGAAGATCCTTTAGACCGATCTTGCCATGTATGTGATCCCCAATGATAGAGGATGTTGCCTTGGTGAAGATATCCGCTAGCTGTTCCCCACTTGCTACAAATGCGGGTTTGATGATTCCTTCTTGAATCTTTCCCCTCACAAAGTGACAATCCACTTCTATATGTTTGGTCCTTTCATGGAATACCGGATTGGATGCTATATGTATTGCAGCTTGATTATCACAATACAACAGCATCTCCTCAGCCTCATGTATTCCAAGATCTTCTAGGAATGCCTTCACCCATATCAATTCTTTTGTCACCTCCTTCATAGCCCTATACTCGGCTTCAGCACTTGATAAGGCTATAACTTTCTGCTTCTTACTTCTCCAAGTGACTAGATTACCTCCCACAAAGGTACAAAAACCGGATGTGGACTTTCTATCTTGCTTATCTCCAGCCCAATCCGCATCACAATATCCTTGAACCTTTGTGTTTCCATCAGCCTTCATCCATATGCCTTTTCCAGGGCTGTTTTTTAAGTACCTTAGCAGCCTCTCAATCATGTTCCAATGCTGCATAGTTGGTTTTTGCATATGTTGACTCACGCGGTTCACTGCAAAGCAAATGTCCGGCCTTGTGATAGTGAGGTAGATGAGCTTGCCCACCATCCTTTGATACCTCTTAATATCTTCCAATGGCTCCCCCTCAGGATTATCTTGGTAGCCTTCTTCTATTGGAGTTTTAGCCGGCTTGGATCCTAACTTGCCAGTTTCTTCCAAGAGATCCAGCACATATTTCCTTTGAGAGATGAACATCCCATCTTCAAACCGTGTCATCTCAATCCCTAGGAAGTATTTAAGCTCTCCCAGATCCTTTATATCAAAAGCGATCTTCAAGAGTTTCTTGATTTGATCTACTCCATCTTTATCACTTCCTGTGATGATTAGATCATCAACATAGATCAAGACCACCACTACTCCTCCTTCACTTTGCCTTGTGAAGAGGGTATGATCAGCTTCAGATCTTATGAACTCCTTATCCAATAGACAAGCGCTTAGCCTTTGGTACCATGCTCTTGGAGATTGCTTTAGCCCATAGATTGCTTTCTTCAATCTGCAAACCTTGTTGCCTTCCTTATGATATCCTTGGGGTGGATCCATATATACCTCTTCTTCCAAATCTCCTTGCAAGAAGGCGTTCTTGACATCCATCTGCCATAGATCCCACTTCAAGTTCACTGCCACTGAGATTAGGATTCTTATGGAGTGGAGCTTAGCAACCGGAGCAAATGTCTCGGTATAATCCTCCCCATAGATTTGAGTGTATCCTTTTGCCACCAGCCTTGCTTTGTACCTCTCTATTTTCCCATCACTTGTATACTTGATTGTGTAAACCCATCTACACCCAACTGATTTCTTATCCTTTGGTAATTCGGTCAAGTACCAAGTGTGGTTCTTTTCCATGGACTTCATTTCCTCTTCCATGGCTTTTACCCATACTCCATTCTCACACGCTTCTTCATATGAGTTAGGTATGGATTCCTTGCTGATTCTTCCAAGAAAAGCTTCATGCTCCATAGGTAAGGATGCCAACGAGCAAAAATGCTCAATGGGATATGTGATAGTGCTAGTTTGAGTGTTATCTCCCCCTTGTGATAAGAGAATGCTGTCGCCAATAGGATCGAGATCTAAGCTCGCCGTACGCACAGGACATTCTCTTATCACACAAGGAAGATTACTCGCACTAGACTCCCCTTGGAGCATGGCAGAGTTGTTGTAGCCATAGTAAACACGTTGTCGCCTTTGTCTTGTACTTCTTCTTAGGGGTACGGTTGGCTCAAGTTCTCCCTCACCATCATTCGCTTCTTCTTCAACAGAATTCTGATCTTGCTCCGCATGTGCCTCATCTTCTACTCTGGTTTCAGATGATTCGCTCTCTCCTTGTACTTCATTTATTAGAGCGTCATTAACCCGCATCCAATCCATAGGTAATGAAGTCACATCCTCCGGAGCTTCATGGTTCTTGTTTCCATAAAATCCTTCTTCTTCATTGAATCTCACCTCTCTAGATACATAAACCCTCCTTGTCTCCGGATTGTAGACCTTGTATCCTTTTTGTGTTGGTGAGTAGCCAATGAACACACACTTCATACTTCGAGGTTCAAGCTTGCTTCTTTGTCCCTCCGGTAGAAACATATAACAAGAACATCCAAAGGTCTTCATATGGTTCACGCTTGGCTTGCTTTTGTGTAGCACTTCAAATGGTGATTTATTATCCATATTTTTCGTTGGAAGCCGGTTGATCAAGTAACTTGAAGTCATTACTGCATCTCCCCAATGAAACTTAGGTACTCCTTTGGCAATCATGAGGGTTCTTGCAACTTCCATGAGATGCCTATTCTTTCTTTCTGCTACCCCATTTTGTTGTGGAGTGTATGCACACGATGTTTGGTGTATGATACCAAGATTATTGAGTAACTCCTTGAATCGTTTGCTCACATACTCCCCTCCATTATCACTTCTTAAGATCTTGATTTTGGTCTTGAATTGGGTAGAGATATATTTGGTGAAGTTAGTAAACGCTTCATATACTTGATCCTTTGAATGTAAGAGTGTGATCCATGTGTATCTTGAGTAGTCATCAATGAATGAAACAAAATATTTATATTGATCTCTTGAGTTACATGGGGCGGTCCATACATCCGAGTGTACAATGCCAAAAGCTTCATCACAAGTTGTAGATGAAGAGGGGAAAAACTGTCTACAATGTTTCCCTAGTACACATGCTTCACAAACTTCTTCTTCTTGAACGAGATTGGGTAAGACCATCTTGAGGATAGCTGAACTTGGATGTCCTAGCCTTCCATGCCATAATGAGCTATCTCCAATCTCCTTCTTGTTAAAAACTTCCTTATCCGCCTTCACTCCAAGAGCTTTTAGCTTTTCTTGTTTATTTGTTTCCAACAGATACACTCCATCCTCCACCTTCCCTTCTCCGAGTACATGATTTGTTTTAGGGTCCTGAAACTTCACAAAGTCAGTCCCAAACATTGCCACACAATCCAAATCTTTTGTTGCTTTATGAACTGATAAAAGGTTGGATGAGAAGCTAGGCATGTATAATGCTTTAGTTTCTTTTGTGAAAAGCTCTAACTCTCCTATCCCTTCAATCGGAACTGAGCTTCCATTGGCTATTTGTACATTTCCATGATAAGGCTCAAGATTTTTCAGCATGTCTTGATCCTTAATCATGTGATGAGAAGCCCCCGAATCCACAATGATCATATTCTTCTTAATGGAGCTTTTAGAGCTAAATAGGCTCTTACCGGATTCTGTGAGCTTGGATAGACTCTTGATGAGAGCCTCAAACTCGGATCTTCTGACCATCTCTTCAACAGGTTGCGTGACTCCCATGAAGGCTCTAGGTCCACCTCCATTCTCCTTTAGCCGCTTAGGCCTTAAGTGTGGGTAAAGAGTCCAACACTTCTCCTTAGTGTGCCCCTTCATCTTACAATGCTCACATTCCAAAACCCTCTTGTCGAATGTGAGATTCCTCTTTGCAAGATGTGCGGCCTCACTTGGTGCACGGAATAGGTCTCTTGACCCTTCCTCCCTTTGTATCATGCCACATACTTCAGCTAGACTTGGCAGCTTCTCAAATCTGAGTATGTGCTTGATAAGATCTTTGTAGGATGCATTGAGTGCCAAGAGAAGTCCAAACACTTGGTCTTGGTCACGTCTTTCTCCTAACTCCTTGGGGTCGATTGTGTGTGGCCTCAAAATCTCTAACTCGGCCCACAAGCTTCTATACTCCCCAAACATTTCCTTGAATGGCTTCTCCTCTTGTTGAAGCTCATTCAGCGCCCTCTTCACCTCAAATATTCTTGATATATTTGAGACATTTCCATATACTCCCTTGAGTATATCCCATAGTTCTTTGGCGGAATCGGCATATGAGTAGGCCGCCAAGATGGATGACTCTAGTGAGCTTTGAAGAAGAGAGAGCGTGTATTGTTCCTCTTGTTCTTCCTTAGCTTCTTCTTTTTCATTTCTCACTACAGCTTCCGCTACCTCTTTTGGCTCAACATATCGCCAAAGTCCTCTTCCTCTAAGGATGGTCTTAGTGGTTTTTGCCCAAAGGAGATAGTTGTTTCCTTTGAGCATGACTGAGATTGCTACTCTATTTGTCTCCATTTTCTAGTGACAATACACAATTCTAGTTCTTTCACAACTTGAAGATCCTATGATCCCAAGGATATTAATCTCAGAGTGAATAGAACTAGGAGGATGTATTGTTATAGATTAGAAGATTTGTAGAGTGCTAGAAGAGTTATAAGGTGAGATTTAAGCGGTTGAAGGATAAACCCGCTCTGATACCATGTTGATTTTAGAGGTTTAGAAAGAGATAAGGATGGAGATGAGAGAATTGGCGTAATAAGGAAGAGAAAGATTGCTGAATATTTCTTCTTATTCACACACACTTCTTTACAAGAGATTACATGTATTTATAGACTTTTTTACATTGAAATGAAGAAGAATCAAGGAAGAGGAGAGGAGGGGCGTGAAGAAGGGAAGAGAGATGGGTGAGCTGCTCCAATAGTCTTGTTGCACCATGCCCTGCTCTGACGCGCACCATGCCCTGCTCTTATGCGCCCATGCTTGTGCCCATACCTCTCTTTGCTTCCTCACTTAGTTTAGTTAGATTGTCTAGTTGAGATCCAACAGCTTCCTTTTCTTCTAGTTCCTTCTCAACTAGTTCTCCTTCTAGTTTCTTCACAACTAGTTCTCTTTTTCCTTCCCTCCTTCTCTTAAGTTTGAATTATTCTTCTTCTTGAGATCACATATTTCAACAAGTATCATACCGATCTCAACAGGATGGGGTAGTTCTTTGACGGGTTCGGCCATGGTCGGTATGGTCAGGATGTAAGGACGGTGAGGTACAGACGATGGAGTAAGGTCATCGGGGTCGGAGTTGGTAAAGTCAAGCGGGCGAGGTTAACCGGTATGGACGATGGTGGGGTATGGATGGTGGAGGACCTTCCGAAGTGCTAGGCCCCGAGAGGTTGGACCGTCGGTGGTGTCCTGGTCGAGGGACGGTGGCTCAGTAAGGTCGTCTGGTCGAACTCACAATCGGAACTGACTGGGATCGGTCGGTCGTGGAGGTGTTAGGAAACAGTGGGGTACGGCCATCGGAACTACCGTGTCCAGCCAGTACGGTTGATGGATCTTGGGTCGTATGGGTCTGGGATGGTTACCTACGCGTAAAACAAACCAACAGTGAATGCTCACAGTTTACCATGGTAAGTGTTCAAATGATAAGTAGTACGAGTTAAGGATAAGATCAAAGGACTGCTAGCTAAGTGCCAAAAGGGTCGTACGACAGTCGTACGTTGGGCAAACAAAAGAAAGGGGTGGTCAATAACAACAAAAAGAAGGACAGCTTACACGTGGTTTCCTAGCGTCCAGCCAATGAGATGGATACCAATGATAAGGCAAGGAAGGAATATCCAACACGTGGCTTGGCTAGAGGATAGACGAGTCAGGCGTGTTAACCAGGTAAGGTCCCTACGTACTCGTCTTCAATTTCGCGTCTCACTAGGGCAACAATGGCGATCCATGGATTAAGACTCAAGCTATCTCACATTTTTCGACCAAAGGCTAGCTACAAGAACAAGGATTTGAGACGGAAGAGCTAAAGCTAAGCTTAAAACGTTAAAGGTCTTAACAAAAAAAAGTTGGTAAGGAAAGAAAATATACGAAATAAGGACAGTTTGAAATCATAAGAACAGTAGAGAGTCAAAGAGCAAGTTGAACGGAAAGATAAAACCTGACGGGTGAAGCTTTGGCTCTGATACCAGCTGATACGCTCCCAGAACGGTAGTTTCACTATCAGGTCAATCGGACTGGTACGGATGGTCGGAATGGTCGTATGCGGAACCTGGGAGGTCTCGGATACGGTCGAGACCCAGTAAGGGTTTCTTGAGGATAGACCTTAATGCCGGTATGGGACTCTCGGTGCGGAGATGCCGATGTGGTAAGGGCTTCTTGGGTAAGGTTTCAATGCCGGTACAGACCCCTCGGTAGGGAGACAATGATATGGATCCACGTACCGAGGAACCAACCGGTACGGCCCCAGGTCAGGATGATGCTGTCCCATGCACCGAGGAAACCGTTCTCCGTACCATAGACCCCCACCATATCACTATTCAGACTGAGGTTCCATCAGGTACCGGTTACTGTCCCGGACCACATGGTATCATGGAACCAATACTAACTATTGGCCATATATTTCATCAAGGCTCGGCCATTCCTACCATCCAGCCGGACAACATCAAGAGGACCAAGAACAAACATTATAGGACGCTCTTCAATGACTACCTTCAAGACGCTTTGGAACGAGGCACTTATGGGCAATGGACGGTGAACCACGACCCAAACCAGGACACAAGTGTTGATTTTAGAAGTTTAGGGAGAGATAAGGATGAAGATAAGAGAATTGGCGTAATAAGAGAGAGAGAGATTGCTGAATTTTTCTTCTTATTCATACTCATTCAACCAATACAATGCACAAGTATATATAGACTTTACAAGCATAAGCTCAGGAAAAAATATCTAAGGAAGAGGAAGAGAAGAGGTGTGATGATGGAGTGGTTGAGCTGCTCCAACAGTGCAGCTGCGCCCATGCTGTTCCCATGCTGTGCCCATACCTTCTCCCTGCAGCGCCCATGCCTCCTTTGCTTCCTCACTTGGTTTAGTTAGCTTGTCTAGTTGATATCCAACAGCTTCCTTTTCTTCTAGTTCCTTATAAACTAGCTCTCCTTCTAGTTCCTTCACAACTAGTTCTTTCCTTTTCCCTCCTTTTCTTGAGTTTGAATTCTTCTTCTTGAGATCACATATTTTAACACTCCCCCTCAAGATTGGTCGGTGAATATCCTTTAGACCGATCTTGCCATATATGTGATCCCCAATGATAGAGGATGTTGCCTTGGTGAAGATATCCGCTAGCTGTTCCCCACTTGCTACGAATGCGGGTTTGATGATTCCTTCTTGAATCTTTCCCCTCACAAAGTGACAATCCACTTCTATATGCTTGGTCCTTTCATGGAATACCGGATTGGATGCTATATGTATTGCAGCTTGATTATCACAATACAACAGCATCTCCTCAGCCTCAAGTATCCCAAGATCTTCTAGGAATGCCCTCACCCATATCAATTCTTTTGTCACCTCCTTCATAGCCCTATACTCGGCTTCAGCACTTGATAAGGCTATAACTTTCTGCTTCTTACTTCTCCAAGTGACTAGATTACCTCCCACAAAGGTACAAAAACCGGATGTGGACTTTCTATCTTGCTTATCTCCAGCCCAATCCGCATCACAATATCCTTGAACCTTTGTGTTTCCATTAGCCTTCATCCATATGCCTTTTCCAGGGCTGTTTTTTAAGTACCTTAGCAGCCTCTCAATCATGTTCCAATGCTGCATAGTTGGTTTTTGCATATGTTGACTCACACGGTTCACTGCAAAGCAAATATCCGGCCTTGTAATAGTAAGATAGATGAGCTTGCCCACCATCCTCTGGTATCTTTTAATATTCTCCAATGGCTCCCCCTCAGGACTATCTTGGTAGCCTTCTTCTATTGGAGTTTTGGCCGGTTTGGATCCTAACTTCCCGGTTTCTTCCAAGAGATCCAGCACATATTTCCTTTGGGAGATGAACATCCCATCTTCAAACCGTGTCATTTCAATCCCTAGGAAGTATTTAAGCTCTCCTAGATCCTTTATATCAAAAGCAACCTTCAAGAGTTCCTTGATTCGATCTACTCCATCTTTGTCACTTCCTGTGATGATTAGATCATCAACATAGATCCAGACCACCACTACTCCTCCTTTACTTTTCCTTGTGAAAAGTGTATGATCAGCTTCCGATCTTATGAACTCCTTCTCCAAAAGACAAGCACTTAGCCTTTGGTACCATGCCCTTGGAGATTGCTTTAGCCCATAGATTGCTTTCTTCAATCTACAAACTTTGTTGCCTTCCTTATGATATCCTTGGGGTGTATCCATATACACTTCCTCTTCCAAATCCCCTTGCAAGAAGGCGTTCTTGACATCCATCTGCCATAGATCCCACTTCAAGTTCACTGCCACCGAGATTAGGATTCTGATGGAATGGAGCTTAGCAACCGGAGCAAATGTCTCGGTATAATCCTCCCCATAGATTTGAGTATACCCTTTTGCTACCAACCTTGCCTTGTATCTTTCTATCCTCCCATCACTTGTGTATTTGATTGTATACACCCATCTACACCCAACTGGCTTCTTATCCCTTGGTAAATCGGTTAAGTACCAAGTATGATTCCTTTCCATGGACTTCATTTCCTCTTCCATGGCTTTTACCCATACTCCACTCTCACACGCTTCTTCATATGAGTTAGGTATGGATTCCTTGCTGATTTTTCCAAGAAAAGCTTCATGCTCCATAGGTAAGGATGCCAACGAGCAAAAATGCTCAATGGGATATGTAATAGTGCTAGTTTGAGTGTTATCTCCCCCTTGTGATAAGAGAGTGCTGTCGCCAATAGGATCGAGATCTAAGCTCGCCGTACGCTCAGGGCATTCTCTTATCACACAAGGAAGATTACTCGCACTAGACTCTCCTTGGAGCATGGCAGAGTTGTTGTAGCCATAGTAAACACGTTGTCGCCTCTGTCTTGTACTTCTTCTTAGAGGTACTGTTGGCTCAGGTTCTTCTTTGACAATGTCAATGCTTTCTACACTTGGATTAGGTTCACTTTCCTCATCCGTGGCTTCATGATCTGAGGTTGGGTCATTCTCCTCATGTACATCATCCCTTGTTCTTGAATCTTCAAAGAACGGTATCCACTCCATAAATGGTGAGCTCATACCTTGAGGGGTATCATGATTCTTAGCTCCATAGAAGCTCTCCTTTTCATTGAACCTCACCTCTCTTGATACATAGACTCGTCTTGTCTCCGGGTTGTAGACCTTGTATCCTTTTTGTGTTGGTGAATATCCAATGAATACACACTTCATGCTTCTAGGTTCAAGCTTGTTTCTTTGACCTTCTGGTGTGAACATAAAGCAGCTACATCCAAAGGTTTTGAGATGATGTAGGCTTGGTTTCTTGTTGTACAATGCCTCAAATGGTGACTTATTATCCAGGTTCTTGGTTGGAAGACGGTTGATCAAGTAGTTTGAAGTCATCACGGCATCTCCCCAATGAAGTTTAGGTACTCCCTTGGCAATCATGATGGTCCTTGCTACCTCCATTAGGTGTCTATTTTTTCTTTCAGCTACTCCGTTTTGTTGTGGAGTATAGGCGCAAGATGTTTGATGGATGGTGCCAAGGTTGTTGAGTAATTCCTTGAACCGCTTGCTTATATACTCTCCTCCATTATCACTTCTTAAGATCTTGATTGTTGTTTTGAATTGTGTAGACACATAGTTGATGAAGTTGGTGAATGCTTCATAAACTTGATCTTTGGTATGTAGAAGAGTAATCCATGTGTATTTTGAGTAGTCATCTATGAATGAAACAAAATACTTATATTGATCTCTTGAATTACAAGGAGCGGTCCATACATCCGAGTGTACAATGCCAAAAGCTTCATCACAAAATGTAGATGAAGTAGGAAACACTTGTCTACAATGTTTCCCTAGTACACATGCTTCACATACTACTTCTTCTTGAATGAGATTGGGTAAGGCCACTTTGAGAACTGCAGAGCTTGGATGTCCCAACCTTTCATGCCATAGTGGACTATCTCCAATCTCCTTCCTACTAGATACTTCTACATCCGCCTTCATTCCAAGCGCTTTCACATCCGCTTGTTTATTTGTGTGCAAAAGATATACTCCATCCTCTACCTTCCCTTCTCCGAGCACTTTGTTTGTTTTAGGGTCCTGAAACTTAACAAAGTCAGTCCCAAACAATGCCACACAATCCAAATCCTTGGTAGCTTTATGAACTGATAGAAGATTAGATGAGAAACTAGGCATGTATAAGGCTTTTGTTCCTTTTTTGAAAAGTTCTAATTCCCCTATCCCTTCAATCGGAACTGAACTCCCATTTGCCACTTGCACATTCCCATGATAAGGCTCAAGATTTTTAAGCATGTCTTGATCCTTAATCATGTGATGAGAAGCCCCTGAATCCACAATCACTTTGTTCTTTTTTATGGAGCTTTTAGAACTGAGGAAGCCCTTACCAGATTCAGTGAGCTTGGCTAGGCTCTTGATGAGGGCTTCGAATTCGGACCTCTTGACCGTATCCTCAACAGGTTGTGCCACACCCATAAAGGCTCTAGGTCCACTTCCATTCTCCTTTAGCCTTTTAGGCCTCAAGTGTGGATGAAGGGTCCAACACTTCTCCTTAGTGTGTCCCTTCATTTTACAATGCTCACATTCCAACACCCTCTTGTCGAATGTAAGATTCTTCCTTGCAAGATGTGCAGCCTCGCTTGGTGCACGAAATAGGTCTCTTGACCCTTCCTCTCTTTGAATCATGCCACATACTTCCGCTAGACTTGGCAGCTTCTCAAATCTAAGTATGTGCTTGATAAGATCTTTGTAGGATGCGTTGAGCGCCAAGAGAAGCCCAAACACTTGATCTTGGTCACGCCTTTCTCCTAACTCCTTGGGGTCCATAGTTTGTGGCCTCAAGATCTCCAGTTCGGCCCACAAGCTTCTATACTCCCCAAACATTTCCTTGAATGGCTTCTCTCCTTGTTGAAGCTCATTCAACGCCCTCTTCACCTCAAATATCCTTGATATATTTGAGATGTTTCCATATACTCCCTTGAGTATATCCCACAACTCCTTGGCGGTATCCGCATATGAGTAGGCCGCCAGGATAGATGGCTCTAGTGAGCTTTGAAGAAGTGAAAGAGTGAACTGCTCTTCTTGCTCTTCCTTGTCATTGTATGGTTCGGCTTCTTCCTTAGGTTCAATGAACTTCCAAAGTCCTCTACCTCTTAGAACGGTCTTAGTAGTTTTTGCCCAAAGAAGGTAGTTATCTCCTTTAAGAACAACAGAAATCGCTACTCTATTCACCTCCATTCTCTTGTAGTAATACACAATCCCAGCTCTTTCACAACTTGAAGATCAACCGATCTCAAGGATATTAATCTCAGAGTGAATAGAACTTGGTAAGATGTATTGCTATAGATAAGAAGGTTTTGAAGATAGCTTAAAGGGATTATGAAGAGAGTTTAAGCGGTTGGATAAAGAACCCGCTCTGATACCATGTTGATTTTAGAAGTTTAGGGAGAGATAAGGATGAAGATAAGAGAATTGGCGTAATAAGAGAGAGAGAGATTGCTGAATTTTTCTTCTTATTCATACTCATTCAACCAATACAATGCACAAGTATATATAGACTTTACAAGCATAAGCTAAGGAAAAAATATCTAAGGAAGAGGAAGAGAAGAGGTGTGATGATGGAGTGGTTGAGCTGCTCCAACAGTGCAGCTGCGCCCATGCTGTTCCCATGCTGTGCCCATACCTTCTCCCTGCAGCGCCCATGCCTCCTTTGCTTCCTCACTTGGTTTAGTTAGCTTGTCTAGTTGATATCCAACAGCTTCCTTTTCTTCTAGTTCCTTATAAACTAGCTCTCCTTCTAGTTCCTTCACAACTAGTTCTTTCCTTTTCCCTCCTTTTCTTGAGTTTGAATTCTTCTTCTTGAGATCACATATTTTAACAACAAGAGAAGTCAACTTCAGTGTCCTTAACATCACCTGGTGAGGATCTCATCAAGACGCCAAGAGAATTGTACTCTTTTTCCCCATTCGGGTTTATCCCAAAGAGGTTTACCGAATGGGTTTTTAATTAGGCAAGGATACTTGGTGCATCATTGCCGGATTAGTGAGACTTAAGCATCACGGTAATGATCCTATCCAAGGAGGGCCCAGTACCATTGCCTTCCTTCCTTTCCCTTACTCGCTTTTGTTTACTTTTCCTTTAAGCCCAAATTACCCGTGTCTTAAGCATTGGGCCTTGTCCTTTGTGAACCTTAAACCTATATTGCCAGCCTATTTAAAGAGGCGGAACCTCACTTGTAACGCTCAGTTTATTATTGAACTTTATAGGCATTTCCGTTTAGATATTTTTCTTTAGTTCTTCAAGTTGTTGCTGTTGAATGAACCACCGAATCAGCTCTTCCGAGTTGTTGCTAGGAACTGCTCCCCGGTGCTGAATCATGAGGCATTTCTCTTGCTTTTCAACCCTCTTCTATCTTGTTTACTCCTTTAGTTGTTTCTAGGTCGAGTAAATCTTTAGAAATAGCTTAAGCTTATGAATGACCCTCCTTTGAGCTCTTCTTGAGTCTTGACTTGGAACTCGCTCATGGAGTTATATCATGAGGCTTCATATCCTTACTTACAACATCTATCCTCCCTTTCTTCTCTTTTGGTTACCTTTGGGTCGAGTCAGTCCTCTTAGTTTAACCTCACGGCCGTTTGAAACTGCTATTGCGCTTCACCGACCGTACTGATCTCCTTGCGGACCTAACCACCCATTTGGAGTGTATCAACTGGTATCAGAGCTTTAAAGGCTCCTGAGAAACCCAGAGGTTGTGTTGGTCTTAGCTTCTTTTGCTTGCTTATAAGTTTTAATCGTTCCGCACCATAGTTATATTGCATTCATGAACTAAAACTTTGAGAAAACCTATAAAATTGAGTTATTATTGCATCCGCCTCTTGTTAAACTTAGTTTCTGTCAAAATATCATTAGATCTGCATTTCCTAAAGTATTCCTAAGTGTCAGAGGCTTGACCAAGTGTCCAGACTCCATAGCATAGAAATCGACAGTGTTGTTCATTCAAGCTTGAGGAAGAAGAGTCCTATTCCGGTCCAAGGAACCAAGCCTTGTGATTGGTTGGATCTACCCTTGAGGAAACCCACTATTTTGTTGCTTTGTGAACATTGGAATCTGTGTTATTATTATTATTCCATTGATATTCTATTTGTCTGAGCATCAAATTCGTTTGTTTGCTCTGTGCGAGGCTGTCCCCGGTCGTACCATCCTTACGTCTGCGTACCACCAAGAATTGTCTACCGACAGATATACCAGGTGCAGACTGACCGCTGAAATCACATTCGTACCACCCCATACCTATTGGCAAACCTTACTGTGCGGTAAATAAACCTTTACCGCTTGCTACCGAGGAATCCTTATCGCTGGGCGAGGAACCCTTACCGGCTACCGAGGAATCCTCACCGATGACTGAGGAACCCTTACCAGCTACCGAGAAATCCTTACTGGGCACCGAGGAATCCTTACCGCCTAACAATAAATCCTCACCGGACCTCGAGGAAAACTTACCGAATGATCCCAAAACTTGACTGCCAGTGTGAACTGATGGAAGCACCTCCCAAAGCTCCCAAGATCGGTAACCTTCTTACCAACCTCCAGACGCAGATCCAGCACATGGCCGAGTGCCTCAACCTAATGGAGGCTCGTCCTGTACCTGACCTCCCTCCGGAACCCGTCCGAGGATATGTGATATGGATCCATGTACCGAGGAACCAACCAGTACGGCCCCAGATTAGGATGATTCTGTCCTATGCACCGAGGGAACCGTTCCCCATACCATAGACCCCGACCATATCCCTATCCGGACTGAGGTTCCATCTGGTACCGGTTACCGTCCCGGACCACATGGTATCATGGAACCAATCCCAACTATTGGCCGCATATTTCATCAAGGCCCGTCCATTTCTACCATCCAGCCGGGCAACATCAAGAGGACCAAGGTCAAACGTTATAGGATGCTCTTCAATAACTACCTTCAAAACGCTTTGGAATGAGGCACTTATGAGCAATGGACGGTGAACCATGACCCAAACCTTGACGCAAAAGAAGTCATCTTCAGTGTACTTACCATCACTTGGTAAGGACCTCATCAAGACGCCAAGAGAATTGTACTCTTTTCTCCATTTGGGTTGATCCCAAAGAGGTTTGTCGAATGGGTTTTTAATGAAGCAAGGAGAATTGGTGCATCATTGCCGGATGAGTGGGACTTAAGCATCACGGCAATGATCTTATCCAAGGAGGGCCCAGTACCATTGCCTTCCTTTCCTTTCCCTTACTCGTTTTTGTTTACTTTTCCTTTAAGCCCAAATTGTTTGTGTCTTAAGCATTAGGCCTTGTCTTTTGTGAACCCTAAACCTACATTGGCAGCCTATTTAAAGAGGCTGAACCTCGCTTGTAACAGATAGATTATTATTGAACTTTGAATGCATTTCTGTTTCGTTATCTTTCTTTAGTTCTTCAAGTTGTTACTGTTAAACGAACCACCGAGTGAGCTTTTCCGAGTTGTTGCTAGGAACTCTCTCCCCGGTGCTGAATCGTGAGGCATTTCCCTTGCTTTTCAACCTTCTTCTATCTTGTTTACTCCTTTAGTTGTTTCTAGGTCGAGTAGATCCTTAGAAGTAACTTAAGCTTGTGAATGACCCTCCTTTGAGCTCTTCTTGAGTCTTGACTCGGAACTCGCTCAAGGAGTTGTATCGTGAGGCTTCATATCCTTACCTGCAATCTCTATCCTCCTTTCTTCTCTTTTGGTTACCTTTGGGTCGAGTCAATCCCCTTAGCTTAACCTCACGACTGTTTGAAACTGCTATTGCGCTTCACCGACCGAGCTGATCTCTTTGCGGGTCTCACCACCCATTTCGAGTGTATCAATATGGCTCTCATCCTGGTCCTATACCCATACCTCCAGCACAACGAGGCCCCAATCCAGGCTTTAATAGCAACGAAGACATTGAAGATCCCGACCATAGATGGATCCGACCCCTAAGACGCATGCAACCGAATGAAGATGGACAGGGTGACTGACACTTACGTCCGCATGTACCCAGCCTGAAGCTGACGGCTCCGACTTTTGCCAGCCAAGTGGACCCGGAGGCTTACCTCGATTAGGAATGACATATGGATTATATTTTCAGTTGTTATGCCTACGATGAGCAAAGAAAGATCGACTACGCCACCGCTCAACTAACCGACCATGCCTTAACTTGGTGGGATCAAGACCAGTCAGAAAGGCTTAAGAACCGAGAAGGCCTCTCTTCCACTAAGATCTTCAACGACGATTCTGCCGTTTGACCCAAGGGGGCAAATCCGTCGAAGAGTACTACGAGGAGTTCGAACATCTCCGGAACTGGCTCCAACTGGACGAGACCGAAGAAACCTTAATGGCCCAGTTCCTAGATGGTCTACGAGACCGTATCATCCAAAAGGTCAAACGCCAATCCTATAGTGGATTTGAGGAGCTGCTCCACTTGGCCATTCAAATCGAGAGCCAGGTCAAGAAAAAGAGCGCCAGTCTCAACTGGTCGCATCCCCAAGGAGTAACAAGTTGGACTCCTAACGTCAGGAACTTTAAACCACCTGCCGCGGTGATTGATACCTGTTTCAAACCACGGCCAGCAGAAGCCAAGGCAGCCGTTCTACCAAGGACTGATCCCAACCCCTTACGAACAAGAGACATCATTTGTTAAAGTGCCAAGGTCACGGTCACTTCTCAAAGCATTGCCCAAACCAGAGAGTCATGATCATCACAGCGAGGGTGAGTATGAGTATCAGGAGGAGACTGAGGAGCCAGAGGAAGAGCTAGCGGAGGCCCCGGAAGCCATTATGGAATACCCTGATGAAGGGGAATTGCCCGTGATCAGGCGAATCCTCAGTACCACACCTTCAAGCGCTGATGAAACCCAAAGAGAGACGATCTTCCACACTCGATGTACGGTAAATGGGAAGATATGTGGGCTGATTATTGACGGAGGTTCTTGCACTAACGTGGCCAGCTTACACATGGTTGCCAAGCTCAACCTTCCCACCAGCAAACATACTCATCCCTACAAACTCAAATGGTTGAACGATAAGTCTCTTATTCAAGTTAACGAGCAAGTTATAATTCCTTTTAGTATCGGTCAATACAAGGATCAAGTCCTTTGTGATGTGGTCCCAATGCAAGCTAGCCACGTTCTCCTTGGACGTCCATGGCAGTTTGATAATGATGCTACACATAATGGCCGAACTAATCTTTATTCTTTCACTCATAACCACAAATGGATTACTCTTGCTCCTCTTAAGCCAAATGAGGTGAATGAGTTGCAGCATAAGCTATCCAAGGATCCTAACGCCAAGTCCGATATCCTAATCAACACCAGTGTTGTGAGGAAATCCTTGAGCTAGGGCAACCCTGTGGTACTAATGGTTTTTAAAGATGTGCAGAATGTTGGTGATCCGGATACTACCATACCGGAAGAGGTCAAAGGGCTCATAGGACGCTACCAGGACGTGTTTCCTGAAGAGATCCCAGATGGCTTACCCCCCTTGAGAGGCATAGAGCATCAAATCGACTTCATCCCTGGCGCTCCACTCCCAAACCGCCCCGCCTACCGATATAACTCTGAAGAGGCCCGTGAACTAGAAAAAGTAAGTACAAGGGCTGATGGACAAGGGATATATGCGAGAAAGCCTAAGCCCCTGCGCGGTTCCAGTTCTCTTGGTACCTAAGAAGGATGGAACATGGAGGATGTGTGTTGATTGCTGAGCTATCAACAACATCACCATCAAGTATCGACACCCCATACCGCGGCTTGATGATATGCTAGATGAGCTTAGTGGGTCAGAGGTTTTCTGCAAGATCGATCTTATGAGCGACTATCACCAAGTCAGAATGAAGGAGGGAGATGAATGGAAGACCGCCTTCAAAATCAAGCAAGGCCTCTATGAATGGCTTGTGATGTCACTCGGTTTATCCAATGCCCCATCAACCTTTATGCGGCTGATGAATCATACCCTCCGATCCTACATCAACAAGTTTGTTGTAGTTTACTTTGATGACATTTTAATTTATTCTCGGAACATTGAGGACCACTTGTTGAATTTAAGAGTTTAGAGTATTAGAGAGTGTTTAGTATGATTAGAAAAGAGAGAATAGATGTAATAAGATTTTTCTTGTATTACTTTTTTTTATTGTAATTACAACAAGAGGTATACATTGGTATTTATAGAGGTTTTACAATGAAGGAGAAGGAGAGAAGAAGAAGTGCATGAGGAGTAGCTCTGGTTAGCTAACTCAAGGTGAGTAACCCGAGTTAGCACACAGAGTTACTCCCTGTTCCTCTGCCGCGCCCATGCTTCTCCATGCTGCACCCATGCTTCTCCATGCTGCACCCATGCTTCTCCATGCTGTACCCATGCCTCTCTTTGCTTCCTCACTTGGTTTTATTAGTTTGTCTAGTTGAGTTAGAACAGCTTCCCTTTCTTCTAGTTCTTTCTCAACTAAGACTCCTTCTAGTTCCTTGTCAACTAGTTTTCCTTTCCCTCCTTTTGTTGATTTTGAATTCCTCTCTTCTCCTAAGTGATCACATACTTCAACACTCCCCCTCAAGATTGGTCGATGGAGATCCTTAAGACCGATCTTGCCATGGATTTGATCACAAGCGATGGCTGAGGTTACTTTAGTGAAGATATCCGCTAGTTGTTCCTTGCTGACTACAAAAGCGGTTTTAATGATTCCTTCTTGAATCTTCCCTCTCACAAAGTGGCAATCAACTTCTATGTGCTTGGTTCTTTCATAGAATACTGGATTAGATGCTATATGTATTGCTGCTTGATTATCACAATACAATAGCATTTCTTCATCTTCATGTATTCCAAGATCACTTAGGAATGATTTTATCCATATTAGCTCCTTTGTCAACTCTTTCATAGCTCTATACTCAGCCTCAACACTAGATAAGGCTATGACTTTCTGTTTTTTGCTCCTCCAAGTCACTAGATTGCCTCCTACAAATGTACAAAAACCAGATGTAGACTTTCTATCATTCTTATCTCCAGCCCAATCCGCATCACAATAACCTTGGACCTTTGTGTTTCCATTGGCATGCATCCAAATGCCTTTCCCCGGATTGTTTTTCAAATATCTTAGCAGCCTCTCAATCATGTTCCAATGCTGCATAGTTGGCTTTTGCATGTGTTGGCTCACACGGTTCACTGCAAAACATATGTCCGGCCTTGTGATAGTGAGGTAAATGAGCTTGCCCACCATCCTTTGATACCTCTTAATATCCTCCAATGGCTCCCCCTCAGGATTATCTTGGTAGCCTTCTTCTATTGGAGTTTTAGCCGGCTTTGATCCTAACTTTCCGGTCTCTTCCAAGAGATCCAGCACATATTTCCTTTGAGAGATAAACATTCCATCTCCAAATCGCGTCATCTCAATCCCTAGGAAATACTTAAGCTCCCCTAGGTCCTTTATATCAAAGTCCGCCTTTAAGAGTTTCTTGATTTGATCTATTCCATCTTTGTTACTTCCTGTGATGATTAGATCATCAACATAGATTAACACCACCACTATTCCTTCTTCACTTTGCCTTGTGAATAGAGTATGATCAGCTTCAGATTTTATGAATTCCTTCTCCAACAGACAAGCGCTTAGCCTTTGGTACCATGCTCTTGGAGATTGTTTTAGCCCATAGATTGCTTTCTTCAATCTACAAACTTTGTTGTCTTCCTTATGATATCCTTGGGGTGGATCCATATACACTTCCTCTTCCAAATCCCCTTGCAAGAAGGCGTTCTTGACATCCATCTGCCATAGATCCCACTTCAAGTTTACTGCCACCGAGATTAGGATTCTGATGGAGTGGAGCTTAGCAACCGGAGCAAATGTCTCGGTATAATCCTCCCCATAGATTTGAGTATACCCGTTTGCTACCAACCTTGCCTTGTATCTTTCTATCCTCCCATCACGTGTGTATTTGATTGTATACACCCATCTACACCCAACTGGCTTCTTATCCCTTGGTAAATCGGTTAAATACCAAGTATGATTCCTTTCCATGGACTTCATTTCCTCTTCCATGGCTTTTACCCATACTCCACTCTCATACGCTTCTTCATATGAGTTAGGTATGGATTCTTTGCTGATTTTTCCAAGAAAAGCTTTATGCTCCATAGGTAACGATGCCACCGAGCAAAAATGCTCAATGGGATATGTGATAGTGCTAGTTTGAGTGTTATCTCCCCCTTGTGATAAGAGAGTGCTGTCGCCAATAGGATCGAGATCTAAGCTTGCCGTACGCTCAGGACATTCTCTTATCACACAAGGAAGATTACTCGCACTAGATTCTCCTTGGAGCATGGCAGAGTTGTTGTAACCATAGTAAACACGTTGTCGCCTCTGTCTTGTACTTCTTCTTAGAGTTATGATTGGCTCAGATTCATCTTCCTCAATATTATCTTCTTCTTCAGCTGAATCTTGGTCTGGTTCCATGATGTCCTCAGATGCTGTACTCTCTCCATGTACTTCATCCCTTGTTATTGGTGACTCATCAAACCGCATCCAATCCATGGATGATGGCACCATACCTTCAGAACTATCATGATTCTTAGTTCCATAAAAGCTTTCTTTTTCATTGAACTTTACTTCTCTAGACACATAGACCCTTCTTGTCTCCGGATTGTAGACCTTGTAGCCCTTTTGCGTTGGTGAGTATCCAATGAATACACACTTCATGCTTCTAGGTTCAAGCTTGCTTCTCTGTCCCTCTGGTAGAAACATGAAACATGTACATCCAAAGGTCTTCATATGATTCAAGCTTGGTCTCTTCTTGTATAGCGCTTCAAATGGTGACTTATTGTCTAGGTTCTTGGTTGGAAGCTGGTTGATCAAGTAACTTGAAGTCATCACTGCATCTCCCCAATGAAACTTAGGTACTCCTTTGGCAATCATGAGAGTTCTTGCTACTTCCATTAGGTGTCTATTCTTCCTTTCTGCTACCCCATTTTGTTGTGGAGTGTATGCACATGATGTTTGATGGATGATACCCAAGTTGTTGAGTAGCTCCTTGAATCGTTTGCTCACATACTCCCCTCCATTATCACTTCTTAAGACCTTGATTTTTGTCTTGAATTGGGTAGAGATGTATTTAATGAAGTTAGTGAATGCTTGATATACTTGATCTTTGGAATGTAGAAGTGTGATCCATGTGTGTCTTGAGTAGTCATCAATGAATGAAACAAAATATTTATATTGATCTCTTGAATTACATGGGGCGGTCCATACATCCGAGTGTACAATGCCAAAAGCTTCATCACAAGATGTAGATGAAGAGGGAAAGACTTGTCTACAATGTTTCCCTAGTACACATGCTTCACAAACTACTTCTTCTTGAACAAGATTGGGTAAGACCATCTTGAGGACATCTGAACTTGGATGTCCTAGCCTTCCATGCCATAATGGGCTATCTTCAATCTCCTTCTTGCCAAAAAATTCCTTATCCGCCTTCATACCAAGAGCTTTTAGGTTTGCTTGTTTATTTGTCTCCAACAAATACACTCCATCCTCCACCTTCCCTTCTCCGAGCACATGACTTATTTTAGGGTCCTGAAACTTAACAAAGTCAGTCCCAAACAATGCCACACAATCCAAATCTTTTGTAACTCTATGAACGGATAAGAGATTGGATGAGAAACTAGGCATGTATAATGCTTTTGTTTCTTTTGTGAAAAGCTCTAACTCCCTTATCCCTTCAATCGGAATTGAGCTTCCATTGGCTATTTGTACATTTCCATGACACGGCTGAAGGTTCTTTAGCATGTCTTGATCCTTGATCATGTGATGAGAAGCTCCCGAATTCACAATGATTCTATTCTTCTTTATAGGGTTTTTAGAGCTGAGGAAACTCTTACCGGTTTCTATGAGCTTGGCTAAGCTCTTGATGAGAGCCTCAAACTCGGATCTTCTGACCATATCTTCAACAGGTTGTGCTATTCCCATGAAGGCTCTAGGTCCACCTCCATTCTCCTTTAGCCGCTTAGGCCTCAAGTATGGATGAAGAGTCCAACACTTCTCCTTAGTGTGCCCCTTCATTTTACAATGCTCACATTCCAACACCCTCTTGTCAAATGTGAGATTCTTCCTTGCAAGATGTGTAGCCTCACTTGGCGCACGAAATAGGTCTTTTGACCCTTCCTCCCTTTGTATAATGCCACATACTTCTGCTAGACTTGACAGCTTCTCAAATCTTAGTATGTGCTTGATGAGATCCTTGTAGGATGCATTGAGTGCCAAGAGAAGTCCAAACACTTGATCTTGGTCACGTCTTTCTCCTAGTTCCTTGGGGTCTATAGTTTGTGGTCTCAATATCTCCAACTCGGCCCACAAGCTTCTATATTCCCCAAACATTTCCTTGAATGTCTTCTCCTCTTGTTGAAGCTCATTCAACACCCTCTTCACCTCAAATATCCTTGATATATTTGAGATGTTTCCATATACTCCCTTGAGTATATCCCATAGCTCCTTGGCGGTATCCAAATATGAGTATGCCGCCAAGATGGATGGTTCTAGTGAACTTTGAAGTAGTGAAAGAGTGAACTGCTCTTCTTGCTCTTCCTTCTCATTGTATGGTATGGCCTCCTCCTTAAATTCAATGAACTTCCAAAGTCCTCGGCCTCTTAGAACGGTCTTAGTAGTTTTTGCCCAAAGAAGATAGTTATCCCCCTTTAGGACAACAGAAATTGCTACTTTATTCATCTCCATTCTCTAGTTGTAATACACAATCCCAGTTCTTTCACAACTTGAAGATCAACCGATCTCAAGGATATTAATCTAAGAGTGAATAGAGCTTGGCAAGATGTATTGCTATAGATTAGAAGATTTGTAAATAGCTTAGAGAGATTATGAAGAAAGTTTAGGTGGTTGGATAGAGAACCTGCTCTGATACCATGTTGAATTTAAGAGTTTAGAGTATTAGAGAGTGTTTAGTATGATTAGAAAAGAGAGAATAGATGTAATAAGACTTTTCTTGTATTCCTTTTTTATTGTAATTACAACAAGAGGTATACATTGGTATTTATAGAGGTTTTACAATGAAGGAGAAGGAGAGAAGAAGAAGTGCATGAGGAGTAGCTCTGGTTAGCTAACTCGAGGTGAGTAACCCGAGTTAGCACACAGAGTTACTCCCTGTTCCTCTGCCGCGCCCATGCTTCTCCATGCTGCACCCATGCTTCTCCATGCTGTGCCCATCCCTCCCTTTGCTTCCTCACTTGGTTTTATTAGTTTGTCTACTTGAGTTAGAACAGCTTCCCTTTATTCTAGTTTCTTCTCAACTAAGACTCCTTCTAGTTCCTTGTCAACTAGTTTTCCTTTCCCTCCTTTTGTTGATTTTGAATTCCTCTCTTCTCCTAAGTGATCACATACTTCAACACCACTTAGGTCATTTGGATTTGGTTTTAAACACACTTCGGCAAGAAGGCTTATATGCCAACTTAAAGAAGTATGTCTTTTGTGTTAACTGCTGAAATATAGATTTGAAGTTAAGAGAGAATGAAGAATGATTGGAGAATGAGAGAAAGAGTAGCAAGAATGGAGAGAGTTTATACAAGTCTTAATAATCTTATTCACTTCTTTTTCTTTCTCATATCTTTTACAAGAGATTTACAAGGATATATATAGACTTTACAAGGAGAAGAAGAAAGGGGCGTGGAGAAGAGAGAAGAAGAGAAGGAGACTTGTGGCTGAGCTACTCCAACAGTTTCTCAACAGTAAATGGTGCCCATACCTCACCCATGCTGCACCCATACCTTCTCCCATACCTCCTTGCTTCCTAGTTTGCTTATCCAGTTGATATCCAACCGCTTCCTTTCTTTTCTAGTTCCTTTTCAACTAGTTCATTCCTCTTGATTACTCTATCACTTAAATAAGCATCTATCTCAACACTCCCCCTCAAGATTGGTCGGTGAAGATCCTTTAGACCGATCTTGCTATGGATGCGATCACAAGTGACAGATGAGGTTGCTTTGGTGAAGATATCAGCTAGTTGATTCTCACTTGTTACAAAGGCAGGTTTAATGATTCCTTCTTGAATCTTTCCCCTCACAAAGTGACAATCCACCTCTATATGTTTGGTCCTTTCATGGAATACCGGATTGGATGCTATATGTATTGTGTTGATTTTAGAAGTTTAGGGAGAGATAAGGATGAAGATAAGAGAATTGGCGTAATAAGAGAGAGAGATTGCTGAATTTTTCTTCTTATTCACACTCTTCAACCAATACAATGCACAAGTATATATAGACTTTACAAGCATAAGCTAAGGAAAAAATATCTAAGGAAGAGGGAGAGAAGAGGTGTGATGATGGAGTGGTTGAGCTGCTCCAACAGTGCAGCTGCGCCCATGCTGTTCCCATGCTGTGCCCATACCTTCTCCCTGCAGCGCCCATGCCTCCTTTGCTTCCTCACTTGGTTTAGTTAGCTTGTCTAGTTGATATCCAACAGCTTCCTTTTCTTCTAGTTCCTTATAAACTAGCTCTCCTTCTAGTTCCTTCACAACTAGTTCTTTCCTTTTCCCTCCTTTTCTTGAGTTTGAATTCTTCTTCTTGAGATCACATATTTCAACACTCCCCCTCAAGATTGGTCGGTGAATATCCTTTAGACCGATCTTGCCATATATGTGATCCCCAATGATCGAGGATGTTGCCTTGGTGAAGATATCCGCTAGCTGTTCCCCACTTGCTACGAATGCGGGTTTGATGATTCCTTCTTGAATCTTTCCCCTCACAAAGTGACAATCCACTTCTATATGCTTGGTCCTTTCATGGAATACCGGATTGGATGCTATATGTATTGCAGCTTGATTATCACAATACAACAGCATCTCCTCAGCCTCAAGTATCCCAAGATCTTCTAGGAATGCCCTCACCCATATCAATTCTTTTGTCACCTCCTTCATAGCCCTATACTCGGCTTCAGCACTTGATAAGGCTATAACTTTCTGCTTCTTACTTCTCCAAGTGACTAGATTACCTCCCACAAAGGTACAAAAACCGGATGTGGACTTTCTATCTTGCTTATCTCCAGCCCAATCCGCATCACAATATCCTTGAACCTTTGTGTTTCCATTAGCCTTCATCCATATGCCTTTTCCAGGGCTGTTTTTTAAGTACCTTAGCAGCCTCTCAATCATGTTCCAATGCTGCATAGTTGGTTTTTGCATATGTTGACTCACACGGTTCACTGCAAAGCAAATATCCGGCCTTGTAATAGTAAGATAGATGAGCTTGCCCACCATCCTCTGGTATCTTTTAATATTCTCCAATGGCTCCCCCTCAGGACTATCTTGGTAGCCTTCTTCTATTGGAGTTTTGGCCGGTTTGGATCCTAACTTCCCGGTTTCTTCCAAGAGATCCAGCACATATTTCCTTTGGGAGATGAACATCCCATCTTCAAACCGTGTCATTTCAATCCCTAGGAAGTATTTAAGCTCTCCTAGATCCTTTATATCAAAAGCAACCTTCAAGAGTTCCTTGATTCGATCTACTCCATCTTTGTCACTTCCTGTGATGATTAGATCATCAACATAGATCAAGACCACCACTACTCCTCCTTTACTTTTCCTTGTGAAAAGTGTATGATCAGCTTCCGATCTTATGAACTCCTTCTCCAAAAGACAAGCACTTAGCCTTTGGTACCATGCCCTTGGAGATTGCTTTAGCCCATAGATTGCTTTCTTCAATCTACAAACTTTGTTGCCTTCCTTATGATATCCTTGGGGTGGATCCATATACACTTCCTCTTCCAAATCCCCTTGCAAGAAGGCGTTCTTGACATCCATCTGCCATAGATCCCACTTCAAGTTCACTGCCACCGAGATTAGGATTCTGATGGAATGGAGCTTAGCAACCGGAGCAAATGTCTCGGTATAATCCTCCCCATAGATTTGAGTATACCCTTTTGCTACCAACCTTGCCTTGTATCTTTCTATCCTCCCATCACTTGTGTATTTGATTGTATACACCCATCTACACCCAACTGGCTTCTTATCCCTTGGTAAATCGGTTAAGTACCAAGTATGATTCCTTTCCATGGACTTCATTTCCTCTTCCATGGCTTTTACCCATACTCCACTCTCACACGCTTCTTCATATGAGTTAGGTATGGATTCCTTGCTGATTTTTCCAAGAAAAGCTTCATGCTCCATAGGTAAGGATGCCAACGAGCAAAAATGCTCAATGGGATATGTAACAGTGCTAGTTTGAGTGTTATCTCCCCCTTGTGATAAGAGAATGTTGTCGCCAATAGGATCGAGATCTAAGCTCGCCGTACGCTCAGGGCATTCTCTTATCACACAAGGAAGATTACTCGCACTAGACTCTCCTTGGAGCATGGCAGAGTTGTTGTAGCCATAGTGAACACGTTGTCGCCTCTGTCTTGTACTTCTTCTTAGAGGTACTGTTGGCTCAGGTTCTTCTTTGACAATGTCAATCCTTTCTACACCTGGATTAGGTTCACTTTCCTCATCCGTGGCTTCATGATCTGAGGTTGGGTCATTCTCCTCATGTACATCATCCCTTGTTCTTGAATCTTCAAAGAACGGTATCCACTCCATAAATGGTGAGCTCATACCTTGAGGGGTATCATGATTCTTAGCTCCATAGAAGCTCTCCTTTTCATTGAACCTCACCTCTCTTGATACATAGACTCGTCTTGTCTCCGGGTTGTAAACCTTGTATCCTTTTTGTGTTGGTGAATATCCAATGAATACACACTTCATGCTTCTAGGTTCAAGCTTGTTTCTTTGACCTTCTGGTGTGAACATAAAGCAGCTACATCCAAAGGTTTTGAGATGATGTAGGCTTGGTTTCTTGTTGTACAATGCCTCAAATGGTGACTTATTATCCAGGTTCTTGGTTGGAAGACGGTTGATCAAGTAGTTTGAAGTCATCACGGCATCTCCCCAATGAAGTTTAGGTACTCCCTTGGCAATCATGATGGTCCTTGCTACCTCCATTAGGTGTCTATTTTTTCTTTCAGCTACTCCGTTTTGTTGTGGAGTATAGGCGCAAGATGTTTGATGGATGGTGCCAAGGTTGTTGAGTAATTCCTTGAACCGCTTGCTTATATACTCTCCTCCATTATCACTTCTTACGATCTTGATTGTTGTTTTGAATTGTGTAGACACATAGTTGATGAAGTTGGTGAATGCTTCATAAACTTGATCTTTGGTATGTAGAAGAGTAATCCATGTGTATTTTGAGTAGTCATCTATGAATGAAACAAAATACTTATATTGATCTCTTGAATTACAAGGAGCGGTCCATACATCCGAGTGTACAATGCCAAAAGCTTCATCACAAAATGTAGATAAAGTAGGAAACACTTGTCTACAATGTTTCCCTAGTACACATGCTTCACATACTACTTCTTCTTGAATGAGATTGGGTAAGGCCACTTTGAGAACTGCAGAGCTTGGATGTCCCAACCTTTCATGCCATAGTGGACTATCTCCAATCTCCTTCCTACTAGATACTTCTACATCCGCCTTCATTCCAAGCGCTTTCACATCCGCTTGTTTATTTGTGTGCAAAAGATATACTCCATCCTCTACCTTCCCTTCTCCGAGCACTTTGTTTGTTTTAGGGTCCGGAAACTTAACAAAGTCAGTCCCAAACAATGCCACACAATCCAAATCCTTGGTAGCTTTATGAACTGATAGAAGATTAGATGAGAAACTAGGCATGTATAACGCTTTTGTTCCTTTTTTGAAAAGTTCTAATTCCCCTATCCCTTCAATCGGAACTGAACTCCCATTTGCCACTTGCACATTCCCATGATAAGGCTCAATATTTTTAAGCATGTCTTGATCCTTAATCATGTGATGAGAAGCCCCTGAATCCACAATCACTTTGTCCTTTTTTATGGAGCTTTTAGAACCGAGGAAGCCTTTACCAGATTCAGTGAGCTTGGCTAGGCTCTTGATGAGGGCTTCGAATTCGGACCTCTTGACCGTATCCTCAACTGGTTGTGCCACACCCATGAAGGCTCTAGGTCCACTTCCATTCTCCTTTAGCCTCTTAGGCCTCAAGTGTGGATGAAGGGTCCAACACTTCTCCTTAGTGTGTCCCTTCATTTTGTTGAAATATGTGATCTCTATGATAGAAGAATTCAAACACAAGAGAAGGAGGGAAAGGAAACCTAGTTCACAAGGAACTAGAAGAAGTCTTGGTTAGGATGTAACTAGAAGAAAGGAAGCTGTTACATACTAACTAGAAGACTAACTAAGTGGAAAAGAGGAAGCAAAGGAGAGCATGGGGCGCCAGAACCAGGGCATGGGCACAAGCATGGAGGCGTCAGCAGCAGGGTATGGGCGCAGCTTGAACAGGAGTCAAACAGTGAGCTGCTCCCTTCCCTCCTCTCTTCTTCATGCAAACTCCTCTCTTCTCTCCTTCCTTCTTCACGCCTCTTCTCTTCTTCTCTATGTAAAAACTCTATAAATATACATGTAATGTGATGTAAAGAGTTGTGAATAAGAGAATAAGAAGATTAAAAGAGTAAAAGAAAGCTTTACTTATCTCCCTAAAGGCGCCGGTGGAGCCTTTGCTCTCCGGCGCCATGCTTCTCCTTAGTTCATCTTATTTCATCAACCATTATCATTCTCACTCTCATCATCATTCTTATCATCATTCTCAAACAATAATCCCTCATTATATCAATACTCACGCCACCATCATCATCCTGAACATTCTCTAAATATCCAAACCTTAAACTCCTTATTATTTTCATGCCACAACTATCACTCTCTCAACTATCCCTAAGCCTTCCATACTCTTTAATTTCAACATGGTATCAGAGCAAGTTGAGTGATCTAGCGCCTAATCTCTTGTTATTCTTCGAGCTCTCTACAAAGTCTTCTAATCTATAACCATACACTTTCTTAGTTCTATTCACTCTGAGATTAATATCCTTGAGATCATAAGATCTTCAAGTTGTGAAAGGACTAAGGGTGTGTATTGTTACTAGAAAATGATGACAAATTGAGGGAGATTTCGTTGGGCTCTCCTTGGCTCCTTGCCTTGAGGAACTCGTTTTTCTTTTGTTAAACACATGAGAGAGAGATTTTCTGGGGTAATTTGTTCCTCCCATGCGTTTTTAATAGGGTGTGTGTGAGAGAGTAAATATCTTTCTTTGTGGTTCTTGTGTGTGGAGTCTAGATCCACATACAAAACTTTGAAAAGGGGTTGTATCAATATCAATTCCTTGGTGATCCTCTTTGGAAACAAGATCCAGAGGATTTTTTAAGAATCATCCATCCGTGAAGAAGCTTGTCATGGTGTGATGATTTTTTGGCATGTATGGCATGGGAAATAAGGCATCTAGGAGATGAAGAATGTTTTTGGCGTGATGGTTTAGAAGAGGAGAAGGCTGGAGGTGACCTTAAATGGTTATCCAAGCAAGCTCCAAAGAAGAGGAAGCATTAAACCGGCTGTACAAAAAACAGTCAAAGAAAGTGTGAATCTAGTTCACATAAGACTTCAAGGAAAATATGAGACAGCTCATAGTAAAACTTGGAGAAAAGGAGAAGCTTACCTTGGAAAGAGCAAGCTGAGGAAGGTTTAATCCCGAAAGAGACTTGCGGAAGAGAAGTGACAAGAGGAGTTCACATCTTTAACCCGGAAGACACTTGCGGAAGAGACGTGACAAGAGGAGTTCACGTAGAAGACTTGCATGAAACAGAGATGAAGCACAAGGCTGAGATGTTTCCTACAAAGAAAAGGAAGTGGTCAATAATTTTTGATCAAAGAGACACAGTTGATAAGAGGAAAATCAATTGTGGAAAAGTGATAAAAGAAGCGGTGAAGAGATAGTAAGCAATGTTTTTTTGGATGGGCTTGTGTTGTGATTCTTGAGAGTTTGATTCAAGTTATGGTGATTGGAAACTCACATTCGCTTGTAACTTCAAGCGTTAAGGAGGAGAAGATTAAGGCTGCTGAGAGAGGGAAACCTCAGAGGAAGAGGTTAAGAGCGATTGTTGCTTTGAGAAGAAGAAGAGCAACAGCGACTCAGTGAAGCTCTTGGCGAATTCTCAACCTTAGTAACAGGCGAATCAAACTCTGCAAGAATCATTTCCAAGAAGTTCATGACTTCCAAAACCAATCTCATAGGCTAATGCTATCTTTCATTGGTGAATCTTTCAACAAGCGGAAGATTCAGATGGTTCAAGCAGTAGTTGCTCCAAGGTATTGATTAAAGGGTGCTTATGGAGGGTCATACTCTTCCACATGGTCTTCATCCTCTCTTGAGGCCGAATCACTTGATCCAGGAGGTATTGAGAGAGTGGTGATCATACTCAACCATGTGGCGATCCAAGCGGAGCAATCTACAAGAAGAAGTGTGTATAGGCTCAAGCAAGCTATTCATGGTGGTGTTATGTGGAGGTAGATGATGTCCTTTGTGGCCTAATCCAAAATGGCTAGCAGACGAAAGCTTGTCCTAATTGCCAAGTGGGATAGATAGTCCAAGAGGAGGCGGCATCATTGGCATAATCAAGCTTAGTGCTCTTTCCTTTGCAAGAGTGGTCCCTTGGCAACGGGCTAGTCTTGAAGGGAAGTGTTGAAGAAGCGGTGAGCTCCAAATTATACAACGGTCTTCCTTGTCAAGTTTGGTTCTTCCCATACTCGAACCAAGCTTGAGGGGGAGTGTTGAAGAAGACCGTTGAAGCACCAAGTTAGGTGATGGTCCAAGAAGAAGAGGACTATCACATTGTACCATGGATAGGTGCGGCAATTCGAGAGGAAGCCGGGAGAGTCTTATGATAAGTGGGATTAGAGCGGATGGCTCTTTGAAGAATCAAGATCAAATCTATGAAGGGTTGAAGCCAAAATTGATCTTGATAGATGGAGTGTGAAGCTCAGACCAAGAGGCGTTCACCTAGGAGGCTGTGGAACGGTAAACAAGGCAACAAGGCACTCCAAGCACCGTATGAGGAGACGATGGCGAGAGGAAGCCGGGAGACACATATGAGTAGCTATGGATAATGTTGTAAGGAAACCGAAGGAGAAACCACCTTGCAGACCTTATTAGGTGTGGTGATCCGAGAAGCAGCGGGAAGTGGCGTCCAACGGATAGAGTATACTCCCAAGAGTCATCAAGAGGAAGCCAATGACAATGTGAGTATTCCGTGAGCTAGAAGATGTCATCCGAGGAGCTTGAAGTCAAGATTAAGTTTGAGACAAGAATCCCGAGGAGACATGATCCGAGTGAAGCTTAGAGAAAACAAAGCCTAATCCGCAAGGAAGAGTAAAGGCCATGGGATTCAGAATCCTAGGTCTTATTGAGGTTAGGAGTCATCAAAACCGTCTTTGGAGCAAGCAAGGATCAGCTAGCGGATATTCTCATCATGGCATCATCTTCTATCAATGAGGATCACATACATGGCAAGATTGGTCTTAAGGACATCCATCGACTAATCTTGAGGGGGAGTGTTGAAATATGTGATCTCTATGATAGAAGAATTCAAACACAAGAGAAGGAGGGAAAGGAAACCTAGTTCACAAGGAACTAGAAGAAGTCTTGGTTAGGATGTAACTAGAAGAAAGGAAGCTGTTACATACTAACTAGAAGACTAACTAAGTGGAAAAGAGGAAGCAAAGGAGAGCATGGGGCGCCAGAACCAGGGCATGGGCACAAGCATGGAGGCGTCAGCAGCAGGGTATGGGCGCAGCTTGAACAGGAGTCAAACAGTGAGCTGCTCCCTTCCCTCCTCTCTTCTTCATGCAAACTCCTCTCTTCTCTCCTTCCTTCTTCACGCCTCTTCTCTTCTTCTCTATGTAAAAACTCTATAAATATACATGTAATGTGATGTAAAGAGTTGTGAATAAGAGAATAAGAAGATTAAAAGAGTAAAAGAAAGCTTTACTTATCTCCCTAAAGGCGCCGGTGGAGCCTTTGCTCTCCGGCGCCATGCTTCTCCTTAGTTCATCTTATTTCATCAACCATTATCATTCTCACTCTCATCATCATTCTTATCATCATTCTCAAACAATAATCCCTCATTATATCAATACTCACGCCACCATCATCATCCTGAACATTCTCTAAATATCCAAACCTTAAACTCCTTATTATTTTCATGCCACAACTATCACTCTCTCAACTATCCCTAAGCCTTCCATACTCTTTAATTTCAACACATTTTACAATGCTCACATTCCAACACCCTCTTGTCGAATGTAAGATTCTTCCTTGCAAGATGTGCAGCCTCGCTTGGTGCACGAAATAGGTCTCTTGACCCTTCCTCTCTTTGAATCATGCCACATACTTCCGCTAGACTTGGCCGCTTCTCAAATCTAAGTATGTGCTTGATAAGATCTTTGTAGGATGCGTTGAGCGCCAAGAGAAGCCCAAACACTTGATCTTGGTCACGCCTTTCTCCTAACTCCTTGGGGTCCATAGTTTGTGGCCTCAAGATTGTTGAAATATGTGATCTCAAGAAGAAGAATTCAAACTCAAGAAAAGGAGGGAAAAGGAAAGAACTAGTTGTGAAGGAACTAGAAGGAGAGCTAGTTTATAAGGAACTAGAAGAAAAGGAAGCTGTTGGATATCAACTAGACAAGCTAACTAAACCAAGTGAGGAAGCAAAGGAGGCATGGGCGCTGCAGGGAGAAGGTATGGGCACAGCATGGGAACAGCATGGGCGCAGCTGCACTGTTGGAGCAGCTCAACCACTCCATCATCACACCTCTTCTCTCCCTCTTCCTTAGATATTTTTTCTTAGCTTATGCTTGTAAAGTCTATATATACTTGTGCATTGTATTGGTTGAAGAGTGTGAATAAGAAGAAAAATTCAGCAATCTCTCTCTCTCTTATTACGCCAATTCTCTTATCTTCATCCTTATCTCTCCCTAAACTTCTAAAATCAACATGGTATCAGAGCGGGTTCCTTATCCAACCGCTTAAACTCTCTTCATAATCCCTTTAAGCTATCTTCAAAACCTTCTAATCTATAGCAATACATCTTACCAAGTTCTATTCACTCTGAGATTAAAATCCTTGAGATCGGTTGATCTTCAAGTTGTGAAAGAGCTGGGATTGTGTATTACTACAAGAGAATGGAGGTGAATAGAGTAGCGATTTCTGTTGTTCTTAAAGGAGATAACTACCTTCTTTGGGCAAAAACTACTAAGACCGTTCTAAGAGGTAGAGGACTTTGGAAGTTCATTGAACCTAAGGAAGAAGCCGAACCATACAATGACAAGGAAGAGCAAGAAGAGCAGTTCACTCTTTCACTTCTTCAAAGCTCACTAGAGCCATCTATCCTGGCGGCCTACTCATATGCGGATACCGCCAAGGAGTTGTGGGATATACTCAAGGGAGTATATGGAAACATCTCAAATATATCAAGGATATTTGAGGTGAAGAGGGCGTTGAATGAGCTTTAACAAGGAGAGAAGCCATTCAAGGAAATGTTTGGGGAGTATAGAAGCTTGTGGGCCGAACTGGAGATCTTGAGGCCACAAACTATGGACCCCAAGGAGTTAGGAGAAAGGCGTGACCAAGATCAAGTGTTTGGGCTTCTCTTGGCGCTCAACGCATCCTACAAAGATCTTATCAAGCACATACTTAGATTTGAGAAGCTGCTAAGTCTAGCGGAAGTATGTGGCATGATTCAAAGAGAGGAAGGGTCAAGAGACCTATTTCGTGCACCAAGCGAGGCTGCACATCTTGCAAGGAAGAATCTTACATTCGACAAGAGGGTGTTGGAATGTGAGCATTGTAAAATGAAGGGACACACTAAGGAGAAGTGTTGGACCCTTCATCCACACTTGAGGCCTAAGAGGCTAAAGGAGAATGGAAGTGGACCTAGAGCCTTCATGGGTGTGGCACAACCAGTTGAGGATACGGTCAAGAGGTCCGAATTCGAAGCCCTCATCAAGAGCCTAGCCAAGTTCACTGAATCTGGTAAAGGCTTCCTCGGTTCTAAAAGCTCCATAAAAAAGGACAAAGTGATTGTGGATTCAGGGGCTTCTCATCACATGATTAAGGATCAAGACATGCTTAAAAATCTTGAGCCTTATCATGGGAATGTGCAAGTGGCAAATGGGAGTTCAGTTCCGATTGAAGGGATAGGGGAATTAGAACTTTTCAAAAAAGGAACAAAAGCCTTATACATGCCTAGTTTCTCATCTAATCTTCTATCAGTTCATAAAGCTACCAAGGATTTGGATTGTGTGGCATTGTTTGGGACTGACTTTGTTAAGTTTCAGGACCCTAAAACAAACAAAGTGCTCGGAGAAGGGAAGGTAGAGGATGGAGTATATCTTTTGCACACAAATAAACAAGCGGATGTGAAAGCGCTTGGAATGAAGGCGGATGTAGAAGTATCTAGTAGGAAGGAGATTGGAGATAGTCCACTATGGCATGAAAGGTTGGGACATCCAAGCTCTGCAGTTCTCAAAGTGGCCTTACCCAATCTCATTCAAGAAGAAGTAGTATGTGAAGCATGTGTACTAGGGAAACATTGTAGACAAGTGTTTCCTACTTCATCTACATTTTGTGATGAAGCTTTTGGCATTGTACACTCGGATGTATGGACCGCTCCTTGTAATTCAAGAGATCAATATAAGTATTTTGTTTCATTCATAGATGACTACTCAAAATACACATGGATTACTCTTCTACATACCAAAGATCAAGTTTATGAAGCATTCACCAACTTCATCAACTATGTGTCTACACAATTCAAAACAACAATCAAGATCTTAAGAAGTGATAATGGAGGAGAGTATATAAGCAAGCGGTTCAAGGAATTACTCAACAACCTTGGCACCATCCATCAAACATCTTGCGCCTATACTCCACAACAAAACGGAGTAGCTGAAAGAAAAAATAGACACCTAATGGAGGTAGCAAGGACCATCATGATTGCCAAGGGAGTACCTAAACTTCATTGGGGAGATGCCGTGATAACTTCAAACTACTTGATCAACCGTCTTCCAACCAAGAACCTGGATAATAAGTCACCATTTGAGGCATTGTACAACAAGAAACCAAGCCTACATCATCTCAAAACCTTTGGATGTAGCTGCTTTATGTTCACACCAGAAGGTCAAAGAAACAAGCTTGAACCTAGAAGCATGAAGTGTGTATTCATTGGATATTCACCAACACAAAAAGGATACAAGGTCTACAACCCGGAGACAAGACGAGTCTATGTATCAAGAGAGGTGAGGTTCAATGAAAAGGAGAGCTTCTATGGAGCTAAGAATCATGATACCCCTCAAGGTATGAGCTCACCATTTATGGAGTGGATACCGTTCTTTGAAGATTCAAGAACAAGGGATGATGTACATGAGGAGAATGACCCAACCTCAGATCATGAAGCCACGGATGAGGAAAGTGAACCTAATCCAGGTGTAGAAAGCATTGACATTGTCAAAGAAGAACCTGAGCCAACAGTACCTCTAAGAAGAAGTACAAGACAGAGGCGACAACGTGTTCACTATGGCTACAACAACTCTGCCATGCTCCAAGGAGAGTCTAGTGCGAGTAATCTTCCTTGTGTGATAAGAGAATGCCCTGAGCGTACGGCGAGCTTAGATCTCGATCCTATTGGCGACAGCATTCTCTTATCACAAGGGGGAGATAACACTCAAACTAGCACTGTTACATATCCCATTGAGCATTTTTGCTCGTTGGCATCCTTACCTATGGAGCATGAAGCTTTTCTTGGAAAAATCAGCAAGGAATCCATACCTAACTCATATGAAGAAGCGTGTGAGAGTGGAGTATGGGTAAAAGCCATGGAAGAGGAAATGAAGTCCATGGAAAGGAATCATACTTGGTACTTAACCGATTTACCAAGGGATAAGAAGCCAGTTGGGTGTAGATGGGTGTATACAATCAAATACACAAGTGATGGGAGGATAGAAAGATACAAGGCAAGGTTGGTAGCAAAAGGGTATACTCAAATCTATGGGGAGGATTATACCGAGACATTTGCTCCGGTTGCTAAGCTCCATTCCATCAGAATCCTAATCTCGGTGGCAGTGAACTTGAAGTGGGATCTATGGCAGATGGATGTCAAGAACGCCTTCTTGCAAGGGGATTTGGAAGAGGAAGTGTATATGGATCCACCCCAAGGATATCATAAGGAAGGCAACAAAGTTTGTAGATTGAAGAAAGCAATCTATGGGCTAAAGCAATCTCCAAGGGCATGGTACCAAAGGCTAAGTGCTTGTCTTTTGGAGAAGGAGTTCATAAGATCGGAAGCTGATCATACACTTTTCACAAGGAAAAGTAAAGGAGGAGTAGTGGTGGTCTTGATCTATGTTGATGATCTAATCATCACAGGAAGTGACAAAGATGGAGTAGATCGAATCAAGGAACTCTTAAAGGTTGCTTTTGATATAAAGGATCTAGGAGAGCTTAAATACTTCCTAGGGATTGAAATGACACGGTTTGAAGATGGGATGTTCATCTCCCAAAGGAAATATGTGCTGGATCTCTTGGAAGAAACCGGGAAGTTAGGATCCAAACCGGCCAAAACTCCAATAGAAGAAGGCTACCAAGATAGTCCTGAGGGGGAGCCATTGGAGAATATTAAAAGATACCAGAGGATGGTGGGCAAGCTCATCTATCTTACTATTACAAGGCCGGATATTTGCTTTGCAGTGAACCGTGTGAGTCAACATATGCAAAAACCAACTATGCAGCATTGGAACATGATTGAGAGGCTGCTAAGGTACTTAAAAAACAGCCCTGGAAAAGGCATATGGATGAAGGCTAATGGAAACACAAAGGTTCAAGGATATTGTGATGCGGATTGGGCTGGAGATAAGCAAGATAGAAAGTCCACATCCGGTTTTTGTACCTTTGTGGGAGGTAATCTAGTCACTTGGAGAAGTAAGAAGCAGAAAGTTATAGCCTTATCAAGTGCTGAAGCCGAGTATAGGGCTATGAAGGAGGTGACAAAAGAATTGATATGGGTGAGGGCATTCCTAGAAGATCTTGGGATACTTGAGGCTGAGGAGATGCTGTTGTATTGTGATAATCAAGCTGCAATACATATAGCATCCAATCCGGTATTCCATGAAAGGACCAAGCATATAGAAGTGGATTGTCACTTTGTGAGGGGAAAGATTCAAGAAGGAATCATCAAACCCGCATTCGTAGCAAGTGGGGAACAGCTAGCGGATATCTTCACCAAGGCAACATCCTCGATCATTGGGGATCACATATATGGCAAGATCGGTCTAAAGGATATTCACCGACCAATCTTGAGGGGGAGTGTTGAAATATGTGATCTCAAGAAGAAGAATTCAAACTCAAGAAAAGGAGGGAAAAGGAAAGAACTAGTTGTGAAGGAACTAGAAGGAGAGCTAGTTTATAAGGAACTAGAAGAAAAGGAAGCTGTTGGATATCAACTAGACAAGCTAACTAAACCAAGTGAGGAAGCAAAGGAGGCATGGGCGCTGCAGGGAGAAGGTATGGGCACAGCATGGGAACAGCATGGGCGCAGCTGCACTGTTGGAGCAGCTCAACCACTCCATCATCACACCTCTTCTCTCCCTCTTCCTTAGATATTTTTTCCTTAGCTTATGCTTGTAAAGTCTATATATACTTGTGCATTGTATTGGTTGAAGAGTGTGAATAAGAAGAAAAATTCAGCAATCTCTCTCTCTCTTATTACGCCAATTCTCTTATCTTCATCCTTATCTCTCCCTAAACTTCTAAAATCAACAAAGATCTCCAGTTCGGCCCACAAGCTTCTATACTCCCCAAACATTTCCTTGAATGGCTTCTCTCCTTGTTGAAGCTCATTCAACGCCCTCTTCACCTCAAATATCCTTGATATATTTGAGATGTTTTCATATACTCCCTTAGGTATATCCCACAACTCCTTGGCGGTATCCGCATATGAGTAGGCCGCCAGGAT